>JASDQU010032055.1:1908-21179 GCA_032191745.1 Picea mariana | reverse complement strand
CGTTCTACATACCACCAAAAATGGAATTACATGTACTATCCATATAGAATAGTATTATCTGAAAATATATCATAACTCATACCATTACCCATCAAACAAACTTGGTTCCATTAGCCAAACCTGGGGTCTCCAACTTCTCATGGCCATAACTCTCTAACCGTGAGGAATTATGTGACGTTCCACATACCACCGGAAATGACATGACAAGCACTATCCATATAGGATATTTTCCTTGACAAATTGACTTTCCTTCATCTCATTATTCCACAATTAAGCATGGGTTCTCTTACTACAGAAAGCGTCTTCCCGTGAGGGCTTTCACCATAAGGGGACCACTTTGGAGTTCATCCATATTTACTTCTTATCAACCTTGACAAAACAATAATGAGTCATATTTACATCAAACAATATTGGGTCCATTACCCAAACCTTTGTGCTATGGGCCTTTCTTCAAGGGTTGACATCAATGACAACCAACCTTAATCAACGGTTGGAAGCCCCAAAGATGGGTTAAGAAGCCCCTATGGAAGCCACAAAGATGGGTTAAAACTCCCCTAATTAGTTTAACATCATTAATGAAAGGGTAAAGTGGTTGTAACAAGAAAGTTCAATAAGCCCTAAAGTTAAGGAAAGAGGTTACTTAGAAAAATTATATATGCACCTCAAGAAGACACTCATAAGTACAATCGCACAATCATTCTATTGAATATATTATATGTGATTAAGTGATTCTTATCTAAGGTAACCAAGGAGATCTGAGGTGAATTTTAGAGGGAAGATGAAGTAAAGAAGGGTGAAATTCCAAGGGAGGATGTGTTCTAAGGTATGTTATTTATAGGTCATCTTACCATTTTTGCTATAACATTTTTTCTAGAATGATTTAGACGACAATGCAAATTGGATTATATTCATAAGAAATATCAAGGTATATGTGGTATAATTTTCATCTTCTGGATCATATACTCTATGGAAAATAGGGTTTTTGGCTAGTCCTGAAACTAGTCTCAAATAGGTGTTTCGAGTAAAACAATCATAACTTCTTCATAGAGGATACAAATTCAGTAATACCAAATGAATGGGATAGAGTATAGTATGTTGTATGTGGTGTGCGATTTTCATATTTAGATAACAAACATTCCACACATGGAAAGTTCTACATGTTCTCTCTCTAGAATACGCCAGAATTCAACAAGGTCTTCCATTTTTACTATAACTCATTTTCTGGGATGTTAAAAATAGTGAAACTTGGAGGAATTCCAAAGATGATATTGAAGAATATTGGGTACAAGTTTCAGACCTTTATTCATGACAGGTATAGATTTATGCTTGTTGAAAGTTAGCGTTTGTGACTAATCCAAAAACTAGTCACGTGAGACTAAGGTAAAGTTTGATGAAGATGTTATTCTCTTGTTGATGAAGTTGAGGAAGATCTACAGGTATATGATCACATACACCAAGTATGTTATAGAGTTACAAGTATGTTTATATGCATGTTTTGAGGGTTACATGTTGATGATGTTATGGTGCATGCTTGAGTCAAGTATTTGGTAAACTATTGAGGCATTGGCACATGCTTGAGGCACATCTTAGGTGAATGGTTGAGGCATATATTTGGTATATGATCTTGGTTGTTTGGTACTTTTTTGAGGCACTTCATTGATGATATCTTATGGTACATGGTGTATGGAATGATTAAGACATATCATGAGTGATATGGTATATGGTTGAGGCACATGGTTTGAGGACCATCTTGGATATTGGGCACATTGTTTGAGACACATCTTTGGTATATGTATGAGGCATTCCTTGGTGACATTGATGCATGGTTGATGTACTTGGTATTGTGTATTGTTTATATACTTGGTGTAGTACATGGTTGATACATGGTATGGTACAGGTGTTGATGGTTGATGTACTTGGTGTGGTACATGGTTGATACATGGTATGGTACAAGTGTTGATGTACATTGTTGATGTGAATGGTTGATTCGCTTGTTGTGGTAAAGGTTGTGGTACATGGTTGATGCATGATATGGTACATGTTGATGGTTTGGTACATGCTTTGGTACATCATTGAGACACATACCTTGCGATGGTATGTTGGTGATATTGGTACATGCTTGCTATAGGCATGTGTTGGCGGTGTTGAGCATCTAGTTGAGAGGCCTCCTTGGTATATGATCCATGTGAGAGGATATAGTTGAGTATCGGTGACAGTGACAGGTTGGATACAATGATAGTGGTAGAGACAGTGGAAATGACAGTGGCAGTGACAGTGGCAGTGATTGTGGTAGTGATAATTGGTCTACACTTATATTTCAAGGAGATAGGACGAGGCAAGGAAAGTGGGTCGTAGCTTCCTTCGGGTTGGAGCTAGAGAATCAGGGAGTTGGATTGTCCTTCAAGTTGGAGCCTGAGAATCAGGGGGTTGTATCCTCTTTCCGGTTGGAGCCGTAAAATTAGGGAGTTGGAGATTCCTTCAAGTTGGAGCCTGAGAATTAGGGGGTTGTAGTCTCCTTCTGGTTGAAGCCAAAGAATTCAAGGAGTTGTAGATTCTTTCAGTTTGGAGCCTATAAATAGGGGTTCATGGCCTCCTTACATTTGCAGCTAGAGAATTTGGAAGTTGATGCTTCCAATGAATGTATTATTTGATATATAAGAAAGCATTCTGTAGTTTTTTTCTCATTTGGGTTTCCACATAAATTCTGGTGTACTATGTAATTTATGTGATGTTTCTTATGTTTATATACTCATGATACATTTATAATATATTTTTGATTAAGTTGAAGTTTATATATTGTGGTTAAAAATGCTCATACTGATTCACCCCCCCCCGCTCAGTATTCCAACATCATAGAGTTGTTGGGAATTTTTCTTCAAGAAAAAAATAATCTTTTGCAAGAGATTAATGGTCACCTTGGAACAGAGAAGAACCAAATACAAAACGGAGAAGTAGATGGTCACAACTTGACACTCGCAGGAAATAAACCAAAACTAGTAAGGGGAGGTCATCGAGGGACTATATAGTAGAGAAGGGACTCCCTTATGCAGAGGAAATATAGTAAGGTAAGTTCCTAATAAACCCATGGAGGATATGATATCAATGTGAAGAGGGAAACTTTCGTTGTTGCCAGTGGAGTGAAGGAGAGTAACCTTCCTAAACCATTTGGTTGGAAGTTAGCTCAATCAATCCCCTTGTGATAGCATGGATTAGCATAGGGGTGGCATGTTGTAGGAAGGAACTTTGTAGCATAGCCTAAGGTTGGAAGGAAAAAAATTCTCTCTCAGTCAGCTAGATATTGAAATTTCACTAAATATTTAAGTGTTTCCATTTAACCTGACTGATGTATGTAAATTATATTATCATGTGATTTAAATAATAAATGTAAATGTATATAAGGAATGGTTGAATTCTTGATTAAAATGGGTTATGAATAATATTTTTCATTGATAATCGGATAGACATCGGTAACCAAGCAAGTTGTGTAAGGATAGGGTGTATTCCCGTGAGTTCTACACGCCCTTGAAATGGAAAGCTCACAGGACATAAATATTCACTGGAGGTTTAACATTAATAATGGGATAAATCTTATGGGTATTGTAAGTTTTGAGTGGAAAGCTTTCGAAATATGAATAAAATATTCACCCAGAATTGACAGGAGTGCCTTCAACCCGAGGAGAGTTTTCTGAGTAGATAAGGAGCCTTGATTCTTGTGAAAATATCCTACCTTTAAATGGAAATTTTGCAGGATTTGCAAATTTTTATCCAAGGCCAAGATAATATTTCCTTATCTGATTTTTGAGTGAGGACAAGAGCCAATGAATTTCATTAGACCATTACTGATGGCCTAGGAAGAAACCTGAAATGGTTAAGTGTTAAATCAGAATGTTAACTAGGATAAAACCAATGTTTGAGTCAAGATGAATCATAGTCATCGATTGAGTGTAGTGATCATACCTAGACCATTGGTTGGAATACATAGCATTTGGAGTGACTGGGTAAGAGGTTGTATTGGGACTTTGATGGAGGAAACTCTAAGTCAATGATGGTTGTTGATCTATTGGAGGACTAGGAGATGAGATTGTGGTTATTGATGTCACATATGGGTCTATCAGAGGGCCTGAGAGAGGAGCCAGATGACCTCCGAGTCCAATAACCATTGACTGATCAAGAGGTGTCCCATAAGATCTCAGTCATCGGATCTTGTATCGTGCAACCTAGGAGGTTGGCAGGTCGAACCCTATATTATTAGTGGATGTTTTCTCCTAGTAAAAAATGAACATAATATGAGGCCATTGAGGATCATAAGATCCGTCAGAGTGAACCAGAGTGGTTCATGGTACTGGGGAATATGTACTCCTATGGGACGGATTCTGAGAGTGAAGGAGGACCGTTGATCGGAGAAAGGATATGCATAGACCTCAGTCGTAGGATCATTGTGGGTTCCGTGTGATTAATTAGGAAGTAAAATGGGATATGTTTAATAAAATTCACACTCATTTGAGGACTGAGGAAATCGAGGTCGTTGGTCTCCAAGTCTAAGATCCATTGGATCATGAAGGGAGCAACCAATTAGAATGTAATGGTCGGAATGTAAAGTTAGGGATGTAATATGATACTCTGATGAGAGAGGGTATGAGTTGATATGGATTGTTAATATGGTGATGTGAAGCAATTTTAATCACCAAAATGAGGGTGCATGGATCCTTAGTCACTACAGCAAGACCTGCATAAAGATTTCGTTGGAAATTGGGTTGAACAAATGAAATTGTATACAATATATATTGTGATAAGAGAAGTCTTCACCTAAAAATTGATGAACTAATACCATGGAATGTAAATTGAGAACTTAGATATAACATTGAGAATAAAATTTGAACATATCACCAACTTACGTGATATTAGTGGTATCAAAGTAGTGTTCAAACTCTAGGCTTGTATGGATCTCCAAGACTGGTAGACTATTTAAGAAAATATCATCTTTCCAATAATTCATGTTGTAAAAATCGATAAATGTAAAGGCTAATAATGGTTTTTTGTTTCAACACATAGAACATATTGAAAGGAAAGTGGAGGTGAATGGTATGATGTAACATGGAAGACACCTCACACTTTAGATATGGGAATTATGATGGAAGGAGGGCCAAAGAAACCCCTCCAGACTTGGTAGCCACTATCATGATTCTGAAAGAAAAAAATGAGAGGCTCATGAGATCTTAGGTTGAGTAGGTAGAGTTGAATGCACTACTACTACAGAGCTTGTCAATGATTCAGAAGCACCTGCAACAAGGTCCTACAAATGCATATCTACAACAAATAGAAAGGTTGAAAATCCCTTCGGATTCCCAAAATCATGGACCAAGCCATAACAATGTGGGAAAGAGTTCTTCCAACAAGAGGCATCGATATGCCAATAAATGCATATCTGGTGGAAGCATATCCACATAGTCCTCTAGTAGGAATTCTACTTCCTAAGAGTTATCTAGTAGTGACACTGGATCAAGTGCTCTTAGGAAGAAGAAGAGGAGACATTCACAGATTTATTTGATTGAAGAATACAATAAGGCTAAGCCACCTGCCTATGATGAAGAAATAAAGAAGGCGGAAGAAGTTGAGGCTTGGATATGGGTTTGAAGATATATTTTTGGGTAGATAATTTCTCAGACAATACAAAAGAAAATATGTATATCTTCAACTTGAATGGAGGAGCTTCCATTTGGTGGGAAGACCTTATGGAAATCAAAGGATTGAAGGAGAGAAAGAAAAACTAGACATAGTTTGAAAAGCATTTTTCAGGTAGGCCTACCTATCATAGAAGTACTTTGATAACAAGATAAAGGATTTCCATGAGCATAAGTTGGGACAACTTACTATGGATGCTTATGACAAGAGATTTTTAGAATTGTTGAGGTATGTTCCTTATATAAGGGGTGAGGAGGCGAGGATACATCATTTCCTCGGTGGATTTATGTATTCCTATCAGAACCGAATTGAATTTGAGAGTCCAAAGACATTGGAAGACACCATCAAGAAGGCCAAGTGCTATTATGGTTAGTCTAAGCATAAGCAGGAACATTCTAAGGATTGGAAGAGGAAGGATCAGAGTGGATTCCAGAATAAGGAATTCAAATCATTCCCATATAATAATCTGAAGGAAGGAGTTCATTTTGGTAAACTGAGCAGAAGTGTGCATCAACATAATTTTCCATATCAAAGTGGAAACAAGTCAAAAGAGAAGGTGAGAGAAAAGGCAGAGGAACCAAAGAAAGGACCTTTGCAATGTTAGGGTTGTGGAGAACCACACTTATTGAGGGATTTTCCTCATAGGCAATAGGAAAGTAAAAGGGTTTATCATGTGTAGGAAGCTTCTACTATCAATGGCATGGCTAGAAGCATGCCCAACATATATGTGGCTTTGGAAAATTGGTAAGTAGACCACCAAGAATCCATAGTGGAGCTGGAAGTTATAATTTCTAATCAACCAATTTCTATTTTAATTGACCCTAGATATACTCTAATTTATGTCTCACCTCAAGTTGTTGAAGAATGTTCTCTATAAATAAATAAACATGCAAGGGAATGGTTAGTTCAATTAGCTACATGGACAAAGAGGAAAGTGGCATAGGTGATAGAATATTGTCCATTTGCAATGAGTGGAATGCATACTCGATCAAACCTGAATATCCTACCTTTGGGATCATGTGATGTGTTGTTAGGTATGGATTGGTTGTCGAATCACAAGGAAAAAATATTTTTTAATCATACGATGTTAGAGTGTGAAGATGAAGAAGGAAATGCAAGATTCTTGCAAGGCATTCAAAAGCCAATTTCAGTTAGACAAATATCAACATTGCAACTTAAGAAATTAATCACGAAAGGATGACCCTTATATGCAATACATGTTCTTAACTCAGTTGAAGGAAAGGAGTTGAAGGCCGAAGATCACCATGTGTTGTGGGAGTTTAAGGATGTGTTTCCAGAAGAGGTTCCTAGACTACCTCTTAAGAGAGATCTTGAATTTTCAATAGTTCTTGTGCCTGGAGCAGTACCAGCATCAATAGTATCCTATAGGATGAGTACACAAGAATTGTTAGAGATGAAATTACAACTGAAAGAGATGTTAGATAAAGTCTACATCATATCTAATGTTTCCCCATGGGGAGCACCACCCTTGTTTGTGAAGAAAAAGGATGGCACATTGCGCTTGTGCATTGATTAAAGGTAGTTGAAGAAGACGATCATCAAGAATAAGTATCCATTTCCTAGGATTGATGATCTCTTTGATCAACTCAGAGGAGCTACAGTTTTCTCTAAGATTGACTTGAGATATCGATACCATCAATTCTAGATCAAGGATGAGGGCATATTCAAGACAACCTTTAGAATGAGGTATGAACACTAGGAGTTTTTGGTGGTGCCATTTGGACTTACCAATGCACTAGATACCTTCATGTGCTTGATGAATAGTGTTCTCAATAAATATTTGGACAAGTTTGTCTTGGTGTTTGTCGATGATATTTTGGTGTATTCCAAGACTAGAGAAGAGCATGAAGATCATCTCAGGATGTTGTTATAAGTGTTCATATATCACCAGTTGTATGCTAATTTCAACAAGTGTTATTTCTTTCAAAAGGAAATCCAATACTTAGGCCACATAGTCTTAGCCAAGGGAGTGGTAGTAGATCTCGAAAAGATCAAGGAAATCATGGATTGACATGCCCCTTGGAATGTAATAGAGGTAAGGTCCTTCATGGGATTATATAGGTATTATAGAAGGTTTATAAAGGTATTTTCTGATATATTTCATCCCATTATTTCATTACAAAGAAAAGGGAAAAAATTTATATGGTCAACAGAGTGCGAAGCTAGATTTTTTCTAGTAGCTAAAGCATCTATTGACCAATTCCCATGTTTTGAATATTGCATACCTTGAAAAGGATTTCTTGGTTTGTACTGATGCTTGTAAAGAAGATATTGGTGGAGTCCTTATGCAAGAAGGACAAGTGATCAATTATGAATCATGAAAGTTAAACAAGCAAGAGCAAAGGTATGTCACTTAGGATCTCAAGCTTGCAACAATTGTGCATGCATTGAAAATGTAGAGGCACTAATTTTTCGGAAGAAGGTTTGTCTTGATGAAAAACCATTGTGGGTTAAAATATTTGTTTGACCAGGTGAGATTGAATTCTAGACAATTTGGATGGATGGCATTGATCAATGAGTTTTATTTTGAAATCAAACACATAAAGGGAAAGGAGAATAGAGTGGCATATGCACTCAGTCAGAGTGTGCATACCATAAACTTAGTATCCACAAGTGGGGGAGAGTTTGGCATCCAACTAAGGATTAGAACCCTTTCACAAGAATATGATTTATTCAATCAGGTAAGAAAAGGGTTGCAGCAAGAACCCAGGGAGAGAAAGTATGAAGGTTATCAGCTTGGGGAGGATAATTTACTTTTGTATGACAAGAGGCTATATGTACCCAATTTAACAGAGCTGAGACACCTTATCATAGATGAATTCCATAGGAGACCCTATGTAGGTCACCCTAGTTACTAGAAGATGGTAACAAGAGTAAGAAAATTGTACCATTAGAAAAGAATGAAGCAAGAAATTGTAGAATACATTTCCAAGTGTTTGGAGTGCCAACACATGAAAGTTGAACAAAAATACCCTGCAGGATTATTGCAATCATTTCCAATTCCATAATGGAAATGGGAGACAATTTCCATGGATTTCATTACTGGCTTGCCAAGCGATTAGAAAACATGATGCAATCATGGTAGTGGTGGATAAATTGAGCAAGGAATATCAAATTATTCCTATCAAAACTAATTTTAAAGCCATAGAAATTGCTAACATTTTCACGAAAGAAATTTTCAGATTGCACGATCTACCCAAGAACATAATCTTGGACAGGGATGCTAAGTTCACCTAAATTTTTTGGAAAAAAAAATTGTAGGATTGGGAACACAGTCAGTGTTTAGCACAACCTACCATCCTTAGACATATGGTCAGACTAAGAGGGTAAATATAGTACTAGAGGACATGTTGAGGATGCATGATATGCATCAACCCAAGTAGTGGGAAGAATATATACATTTGGTAGAATTATCCTATAAAAATGGTTATCGAGATTATAAAAATGGTTATCAGGATTATAAAAATGGTTAGCATGGGAAGAATATCTACCTTTGGTAGGATTCACCTATAGAAATGGTTATAACAAGATCACACTTGGAGAATAAATGTTTAATGAAATGGAACAAGTTATGATCAGAATAAGGTAGAATTTGAAAATAGCCTAGGATAGACAAAAGAGATATACAGATAACAAGAGAACTCATAAATATTTCAAGGTGGGAGATCATGTGTATATTAGGGTGAAACCCGAGAGGAGTTCCCTAAATATTGGGACATGTGATAATCAAACACCCCCACTATTGTGGACCATTTGAAGTCCTGAAAAGAGTGGGACCAATATCGTACATAATTTATTTACCACATATTGTTACAGTTCATGATGTGTTCCATGTATCCTTATTAAACAAATATGTTCATGATGTGTTCCATGTATCCTTATTAAAGAAATATGTTCATGATTCTAATCATTTTATTGATTGGACTGTGATACAAGTGGAACCAAAGGGAGAATTCCATCTTGAAACTTAATGCATCCTTGACAAGAGAGAAACAATGCTATGGAACCAAGCCATCATGCAAGTCAAGGTGTAATGGAAGCACTTTGGAGTAGATGAGACTACTTGGGAATTGTAGGATTCTATGAGAGCGACATACCCATTTTTTTTTTCTGTATAAGTTTATATATGTATATGGTGTGTTAGAATATTGAGGACAATGTTTCTTTAAGGGGGAGGGGAATCTAACACCCTATTTTACCCCATAATTGTAATTATGTTAATAATTCATATGATGGGATGATTAAGCATGTAATATTTATATTTATTAATATAAAACACCTGGAAAAAAACTGAGAGGGAAAATCCTTGAGCACTAGCCATGATATCACATGTGGGGATTTATTAGGTAGATTGATGAAGTGGATTAGTGGAGGTGGAAACAAAGAGTTTTCAATGAAGAAAATAGAAAGATTTATTAGTAATCCAACATATACTTTCAAGACATAAATACACACATGTCAGTGTACATGAACCTACATGGATCCACATGATCAATTATGGAAAAACAAGATTGGTGGTTGAAGCAGTTATAACTCCTGACAGATTGGGTTTCTTGAAGAGTCAAGGGTCAGTTAAAACCTGACAAGAGGAAACTATTATACTTCCCCTTCGAATTCAAGAAACCTAATTGGAGGTCACCTATGAAAACAACCACAGGAATCCCAAGGGTTTGGTGGAAGAAGAGGCCAAAGGTGGAAAATCATCACCAAATACGGAGATAGGACACAGTGTGTGTAGCCAAAGGGAGTAAGAGAAACACACTCAGAAAATTGCGGGAGCTAGAGGTGATGGGAACGAGTTCTAAGAAGGAACCACAAAGGACATAATTGGTTGAAGACTCACAATTGAAATAAGAGGTGAATAGGAGACTCGTGTGATTTCTCTGAGCAATAGATTTGTTGGGAAGTTTTCTTGAAGAAAACATGAATCTTTCACAAGAGATTAATGGTCACCTTGGAATAGAGAATACTTGGATCCAGACTGGAGTAGTAGAGGGACATGTCTTGGCACTGGCTGGAAAGAAACTAGCATTGGTAATGGGAGGTCTCCAAGGGACTGTATAACAGAGAAGAACTCCATTGTGCAGAAGAAATCCAGTTGGAAAAGTTCCCGATAAACCCGTGGAGGCTCTGAGCCCAGTGGGAAGAGGGAAAATTCTATTGTTTGTAGTGGAGTGAAGGAGAGTAACCTTACTGAACCATTTGGTTGGAATTCAGTTGAATCAATCCCCTTTTGATATCATGGCTTGGCACGAGGGTGGCATGTTGTAGTAAGGCACTCTGTAGCATAGCCTAAGGTTGGGAGGAAAGGCATTCTCTCTTTGTCAGTTGGATATTGACATTTCACTGAACAGATAAGTGTTTCCATTTAACTTGTCTGATGTGTGTTAGTGACGTAAATTATGTTGTCATATGATTTAAATAATAAATGTAAATGTATAGAAGGAATGGTTAAATTCCTAAGTAAAATTGGTTATGAATAATTGTATTCATTGTCAACCAGACATACATATGTAACCAAGCAAGTTGTGTAAGGGTAGGGTGTTTTTGTGATAGGCACTACAACCCTCCATTTTCCTGTTTGATCTCTCTTACCTCCGTAGAAAATGGATCCCCTCATCTTTTGATCCTAAGAGACATCCTTGTGAGTCTTCCTCTCCATCTCAATTAGACTTAGAAGACAAAATTAATTCAAAATCCTTCGATACGAATAGAAGGAGTTAAATTTAAATCCTCTAATATGTATCAGAGGAGGTCTTTCCACCTTCTCTAATACACAGTACTATCACTCAAGTTAAAGGAAACTCCTCTGATACGAATCATAGCAGTTAACTTTAACTCCTTTGATTCATATCGAAGGAGTTTATCTCTTTCCTTCTGATATTATTAGAGGACATTAGAACAAGTCCCTTGATGAACATCGAAGGACTTTCATATAATCTATTTGATGTTCATAGAAGAACTTTTCCTCCAACCCTCTAACCACAACAACCTCCTCCTGGCACATTTAATGTTGAAAACAGACTTTTGGCTATATGAACATGATGAAGGTAGGGCCATTGTTATCCGATCATGCATGGTTAAGAAAAAGGAGCACAGAGGCTAAAACACACTGAGCTATCCCATGTGAGCCCTAACTATCCCTTCTCACCATGTGGCGTCAAGATCCAAGTAAGGAAATCTTGCCTTTATTTTGTTCTAGGGTTAAGGTTAGGTTTTCATTTATTTTCTCCTTTCCGCATTGTTTTCTTTTATTATTTCTCTAGTCATATATTTTCACCCCCTTCGATACTGTGACTTCAGGTTAATTCCACAACCAGTGTATGTCAATAGGACCTTCATCTTCTTCCCATTTCAGTGATTGTTCTTTACTTGAACACATTGTCCAGTCGGCCCTAATTTCCATCGCAAAAATCCTCTTTCCATTCCTATGATCGATTGTCCTGTCAAGCCCTAAAATCCTACACAAAACCCTTATGATTTCATATGGTTTTCAATCGAATATAATTCTAAGATACTTCCAACATTTGAACTTGCCTTCGACCTCACCCTGAAACCACCATGCTTTGCTCACAAAAATACCTAGTTTTAAAGATCAGAAACATCGAAATTGACTTCTCTAAACACATCGAAAGAGTTATTAATAAATCCTCTGATATGTTCGTAGGATTTACAGACATCGCCTCCACACAACTCGAAACACTTGAAGACAAATCTTCTGATTATATTGGAGGAGATACTTTCAACTCCTTCGATATGATCGGAGGAGTTACTTTCAACTCCTTTGATATGATCGGAGGAATTTCTTTCAACTCCTCTGAAGTTTCATTCAACTCCACCAATTTTTTTCTTCAAGACTTATGGTAAACCTTTACGATGACTTATCAGATGTAGCATCCCCAACATCCAAATAGGCTATGCCACATAAAAATTTTGAAATGTATACAAAATTAAAACATATACACAGAGAAAATCTTGCAGAACTTTATATATATAAAACTTAAAACAGACAAATACATTCTACAAATGCACATATTCATACAGAATAATAATAAAAATACACATGCAGCACATATAGGAATAACCCATAAAAAAATGCATACATAATAATGCAGCATGTAATTTAACACAAAATGGACACTTATCTTGGTAAAAATATCACCAACTAAGTGTAGACCTTCCACGAACCTCCCAGCCTTAGACCATGCTTCTCATCACTCTCAGCAGTGGGTCACCCCCGAGATGGGACTAAACTCTACCTGGGTAAAGGGATTCCTAACCAGGATGATGTATCTCAAACAACAGGAAAAACTATGTCATAGGTTCCAACTCGAACTAACAGCCTACAGTCCCTCATTCCAAACATATCTATCCCACCCTAGGAAGTGTGCCCCTTCTTTGCTCAACATTCCTTCAGTTGTGCCACTTCCTTTCCAGGGCTTCAACAACAGGCCGGACAGGAAGTATAAGAACCATGTAGTTGTAGTTTGGCACCTTCGGGAAATCAATTCCCAACAATTCTCTCACCTAGAGAGAAACTTATCATGGGCCTAACAACCTGCCTCTTCAATATCCCACGGGCCTGAAAACCCACTTCTTCAGTCCAACTCCTAAGATAACCATGTACAGATACAGGTACGGGTATGGGTACAGGTACGAATACATGTATAGGTATAGGTACGGCTACGGATACAGGTACAGGTACAGGAAGGTATGAAGGATAGTTGAATGAGTCATTGAATGATGACCAAATCCCCCCAAAATGAACTAAGTCCAATTTATATGTATGCATGTCCCCAAATTGACACTTGTCATGTTGAGAACTACTTTGACCCACTTGTCCCCATCCTTAGAACTTAGGATAAAATAATTATCCATACTTTATACTTTAAGGAATATTAATATAATATTCATTTTTGGCTTAAGCTCCCTAGCTTAGCCCCTTATCCTTAACTTTTATCCCCCCCTTTCCCTAACTAGTAGATTTTATTCCCCCATACTCTTTGATCGTGGTCGGTCTACATGAAACAATGTATTATATTAATGATAATAAATATACAAAAATAGGCTCACTGGCCTTTAGCATCTAGGCTCTTTGGCCTAATTCAACACATAAGCCTCCTAGCTTATAATAACTAGCTCACTAGCCTATAAAACACAACATATCCACAAAAGGCTCTCTGGCCTCAAAATCGTGCGCACTTAATTTTGTTCCACACGGTATCCTAGAATGTGCACACTTCATCATTTTAGTGCACAGTACATGTGTGCACTATACCATGGAAGGTGCATGCAAAAAAATGATATCAAACAGCTCACCAGCTTAAGTAATTTTGCATTTACATTTACATTTGGGGTTTGTTCTAGTTGTATTACATTCTCCTCCCCTTATTTATGCATTGTCCTTAGTAAGTGCAAACTATACACATATACAACCAAAATTTCAAAAATCCTAAAAAATATGTGGGTATTATGCCCGCATAGCATCCTCATGCTCCCAAGTTGCGTCCTCGGGACTGTACCAAGTCCATTGGACCTTTACAAGTTCTATGGCTCAATTCCGGAGATGTTTGATTTTCCAATCTAAAATGTGTATCAGATGCACTTGGAAAGTGCCTTCTTGCTCCACCTGAATCACATTCCAATCAATAACATGATTAGCATCAGGTATATATTTCTTAAGCAACGATACATGGAATACATTATGAATATATATTGATGCGGGAAAGGAAAGCATGTATGCTATAGGCCCAATTCTCTCTAGGATTTCAAACAGCCCACAATAGTGAGCTGCCAACTTTGAACAATTTCCCAACTTCAGGGAACTTCTGTTGGCCTTTACTTTCAAGAATACATGGTCACCCACTTTAAATTACCTATGAGTTCTACCCTTATCAGCATAGATTTTATTCATGTCTTGGGAAGTTTTTAAATTATGTTTTATTTTCAACATTTTCTCTTCCATTCCCCTGAGTAATTCTAGCCCAACTACTATTCTATCTGCTAGGTTGTCCCATCTTACCAGTGTGGTGCACCTTCTTCCATAAAGTGTCTCAAATGGGCTCATCTTTAGAGATGATTGGTACCCATTGTTATAAGCAAACTCTAATAAGTGTAGGTAGTCTTCCCATTTTAATGGTTTATCCATCACATACATCCTCAACATATCCTCAATCACTTGATTCACCCTCTCTATTTGTCCATTTGATTCTGGATGATAAGTTGTACTAAAATTCAAATTTGTTCCAAATCCCTTACATAATCCTTTCCAAATATTTGATGTAAAGTTTGGATCTCTGTCAGATACAATTGTCTTGGGTATACCATGTAATCGAGAAATTTATCTCATATAAACATCAGCAATGTTGGTTTCCTTATGAGTGAGCTTTAGTGGAATAAAATCGGTAGCTTTAGTAAGATTATCCACCACTACCATAATAGAATCATGCTCCTTGTTTTTTCTAGGAATTTTGGTGATGAAATCCATTGCCAAAACTTCCCATTTACACTCAGGAATGGGTAATGGTTGTAGAAAACCAATTGGGTTTCTATACTCAGCCTTTACCTTTTGACACTCCAAACATTTGGCAATAAAATCAGCAACTTCTTTCTTCATACCTGGCCAATAATATTGGCTCTTGACAGCTGCAATAGTTTTCTGATAACCTGGGTGCCCAGCATAAGGTACATTATGCATTTCTCTCAATATCATATTTTTCAATTCTTGGGAATTTGGTACATAGATTATGCCCCTGTACATGAGAATTTCATCATTTTCTAGCTTATAGTCTTCAATTTTATTCTGCAAAATACCTTTTTGTAATTTTGTTACCAATTCCTTGTATTGCAAATCTGATTTTGCAGCCTCCAAGATTATGTCTTTCAAATATGATTGGTATGTAATAATGAGTGTAGCATGCAACCCATGCACTCTTCTGTTGAGTGAATCGGCCACCTTCTTCTCTTTCCCTTTGATATGCTTTATATCAAATTCATATTCACTGAGAAATTCTAACCACCTGCTTTTCCTAGAATTTAGAGTTGGTTGATCAATAATGTTTCAGACCATTATGGTTTGTCCTCAGCTCGAACATTTTCCCCATGAGATAGTGACTCCACTTCCTGAAGGCATGCACTATGGATGCCAACTCCAAATCATGAGTGGCATAGTTCATTTCATGCTCCTTCAACTTCCTGGATTCATAACATACAACAAATCCATTTTGACTGAGGACTCCACCAAGTCCTTCTTTACATGCATATGTGCATACAATGAAGTCTTCATTTGGATCTGCAATCCTTAAAATTGGAGCACTGGTTAATAATTACTTCAAGTGTTGGAAACTCTTTTCACAATTCAATGTCCACCAAAACTTCACACACTTATTTTGCAAGGAAGTGATTGGGTGTGTGATGCAGGAGCATCTCTCCATCTTAGCCAGCCAGCTAGCCAGCCACGTCAGCAAATTCAAATCGCATGTTGAAGAGAGGCACAGTCCTCATTTAAAGTTTGAATCAATGTAATTAATTGTCTTAAAGTTTTTGAGGCTGTGAAGTTGTGCTTTGCATAGGCATAGAAGTAAATAGGATTTTTAAATATTTGTAAGGATGAGATCTAGATCCGATCTGCGGACTAGACAGCCATTGAATGTAATTGAATAGGGTAGTTGAGGTTTGGAAGGAAGAGCTCGAAGAGCCCCCTCAGGTAAAAGATCTTTTGGGGTATCATTTTGTAATAGAGTAGAGTTGAATAGTTGAGTTAGAGTCTGCAAGTAGAGAGCAGAAGAGAAGGATCTGAGACCTTGTTATAGGTCGTGCTTAAGAACACTTTGTAAAAACAGGCATTTGCCATTTTAATACAAACAACAGTTTTTCCTGCATATCTCTGGTGTTAAATGAATGTATGTGTGTGTTCTTATTATGTTGTGAATGTATGTTGTAGTTTTGCATTTGCAGGAGTGTGTTTGATTTCAGGTGAAGGTATTTGAGGCTTCACACTAGGAGGGTGTGACAGAACGCTGCAGGTTCTGATAGCCATGCACAGAGGGTGCATTTCTAAATTCTGTGGGTTCAGACAGAGGCATGCCAGGTGGGCACAGGAGCTGGAATCATCAACTCAGGAGAAGACCTCAAGGTTGTTGAATACCTTGAAGGAAATGTTGTGTAGGAGAAAACAAAGTTGCAGACAGAAACTCTTCTGTGAGTTCTGTAAAGCTTTGTCAGGTGGGCATTAAGCCAGTGCAAGGAGTGCACAGAGAAAGAACTCGGCTGTGAGTTCGTAAGAAGCAAAAATCACTGACGATTTTTGATACTCTTCCAGGTGGGCATGTAGTAAGTGCAAAAGTGCATGAGAGGAACTCTTTGAGTTCAGGAATTGAAGGAAGAATCCATTGGATGATCTTCACAGGGTTTCTGAACACCCTGCAGACTTAGCAATAGGTTGCTTGAGCAGAAGGATAGCCAAGAGGGCATCCAAATTCTCCATCTGTAGGAGAAGAAGAAGGACTGAGTTCTTTAGAAGTCTGGGTGAGAAGAAAATCTCAGGATGGATAGCGCTTTATGTGCGCAGAGACCCTATAGAGACGCAGGAGTCAGAATCCTTCAAGGATTCGGGTGTGAAGCTCAGGAG
This sequence comes from Picea mariana, assembly GCA_032191745.1. NCBI lineage: Eukaryota > Viridiplantae > Streptophyta > Pinopsida > Pinales > Pinaceae > Picea > Picea mariana. The sequence continues at coordinate 3,847 of JASDQU010032055.1, read as the reverse complement.
GAGTAGTGCTTTCAGCGCACAGAGCGTAACTGCAAGTAGTGCAGAAGCCATAGAACTCTTTGAAGAGTTTGGATTTCCCAAAGCTCAGGAGGGACAGCGTTTTCATATACGCACGGGAGGACTCAAGTCAAAGAGTTCGCAGAGAAGAAATAAGGCAAAGGTTGAGGCCTTTGAGAAATTGGAATTCTTCCAAGTCTGGGAAGAACGTGCAGAAGCTTGGGAGGAGCAACAGCTGCCATTGTATCCAGCTGGAGATATCTGGACCGTTGAAAGGTTTTCACGTCCAGGAGGTAGTGCAACAGAGGAGCGCACAGAAGAGGATCTGGACCATCAGATCTTGCTCAGGATTGCCGACAGCCGTTGGATTGGTAGGAAGTTGCATGAGGGTTAAGCCTTCATGAACAGCCGAGGTGAAAGTCCTGATGAGAGAAGCTAATCGAGATATCGGCATTTGGGATATCGGAGGTCTTGAGGATGAGAGGTCAGGGCACTTGACATTAGAAACCCTGAAAAGGTGAGATTTGATCTGAGCCATCCATCTGCGGGAGGACGCATGTCACATGATCATCCATTTCGGAGATCTAGGCACTGGGACTCGCAGAGGTGAAAGTCCTGAAGGCATTGGGACATCAGGATATCGGCATTTAGGAAATTGTGGGTTCTGACGTCGAGAGGTCAGGACACTCCAAGGTAAAATCCCCTAAAGGAAATTGCCATCGGAGTTTCGCATATCGGGATATCAGAACTCTCGATGACAGGGGATCGGGAATCTCTAGGCTGAATACCCTGAAACAGATCTAAGACATCCATCTTGAGGGGACATGTGGCAGAAATCGAGGCCTTCAGAAAAAATCCCAAAAGGGGAGAGTCCATCGACATATTGGGGTTCAACATTTCGTGAATCCTGAAGACAGGAGACACGTGCATTTCGAGAACGAAAGTTCTGAAATCACGAAAAGGTGGAAAGCCTGGAAAAGAATATCACTTCGGGAAATCAGGATTCGGAGGATCGAGAATCCTGAGGACAAAGTGTCCATGCATTTCAGCATTTGAAAGCCCAAAATCACGAAGAAGGAGGAGACCGGGGAATTGCCATATCGGTGTTTCGTAGATCGGCATTTCGGGGGTCCAGTGGACGAGAGGTTGAGCACTTGGGTTGCACAACCCCAAAAATAGAGCCATGGTTTTATGTGAAGTGGTCATGTGGGCCAAGGTATAGCCCAGAGGGGCTTAAAGCTGAAGACGCATTTCGGTATTTCGGTGATTCGGTGATTGGGATATCGCGGGGACAGTGGTTCTTGTGACATCAGGAATTAAGAAACCCCGAAACCCAAAGTTTGCATTTCCTGTGGGGAAAATGTTCATGGTCGCATTCGGGCTGTGAAGCAAAAGGAAGGACCTGTGGATCGATTTATGCGCGATTCCAGTGGGAGTCGAAAGAGCCGCTTCGGATCATGAAAGCGATTGAACGATCCTGTGAGCCGACGTAGTCTGCGTCTGCATCAGTTTTGGTATCAGAGCAGGACTTCACTTGTATATTTTAGGTGAAGCGAGGCAAAAGAAGACAGGGTTGCTGAAGACTCTATGGTGATTGTTCGCGGGTAGGCAGCAATCGAGAAGACAGTCAGCAGGACTATAGGAAGAGGCTGAAGCACTCATATTTGCTTGCTAGTGAGCAGTGGATTTGCCAGGAGATTTGACAGAGATGGCAACATGGATACTGAAGGCCACATGCATGGTGGAAAGAAGAACCAGAGGATGGCTAAAAGACAGTGTAAGCTATTAAAATGGTGGTTGAGGCCTACTGAAAACCTCAACAGACCAGAGAAAAGGGTCTAGATATGTGAACTGGAGACCGAGAGAAATCTCAACGATGTTGAAGAATGGGGATCGGCTGAAGATCTCAAGGACTGCCAGGAGGGCAGCCCAGATATTCCCA
>JASDQU010032052.1:6835-22202 GCA_032191745.1 Picea mariana | reverse complement strand
TGACTTGTTATGCTATGCAAGCACCCTCTATCTCATAAAAATAAATCTTAACAGGACCTTGCTTCATGTGTTAAATTATGCAAGATGGTTTATGTGTTAAGTTCTTGGTTCTTCTTCTCAATGTGCATGTGTGAAGAAATTTTCTTTTAAAATATTTATCATGTGTTATAAACTAATACACAGCCATAAAAAGTGCAGCAAATAACACATAAAAATCACAGCAATACCAATATGATAAAGGAGTTCACCCCTCTCTGGGCTACATCTCCTTGAGCCTCCTTCAATGGATTTGGCTCTCTGGGATTAGTTGTCAAATGTTCTTTTACAAGATGCTGCTCAACTCCAATGGTTATAGAGACTGTACCATTGGGTTCAAAATACACAAAAACCCCAAAAATGACTGTTACAACTCTGAAAATGGACAATGGCTCATCCAACAATGACCTCTTCTACATGTGACCTCCAAGATACCCAAAATGAGCTTGAATGAGGCAAAAACACCTGTAAAAGTCCTCCAATGGATATGAAACCTATCCCAATGTGTTCAGAGCATAATAAACAGTCAGAAATGACTATTCAGTCTCAGCAAATGAACATGTGCTCATCTGAGAAATGCCTCAAACAATGAGGGCTTTAAGGCTCCTGAAACTTCCTCAACTTCAAATGTGAAAAACCTGCAAATAGGCTCTTCAAATTCCTATGAAATTATCACCAATGGACTCAGAACATCCAAAAACCCCTAGCTGGGCTTTTACAAAACCTGATTTGGTCAAAAACTCAAAAAGTTATGGCCTCTGCCATTTTTCCCCTTCAAGCTTGCTGTAACCTGTTCGCCATTTCGCACCTATCCAAAGTAAACTTGGCTTCTGAGCGTTTTCGCCTCCAAAACCTAGCACCCACGCACGTTCCCGAAAATGGTGCAAAATTGTCGATCCGTTAACGTGAATCAAGCCCTCCAAGTCGGAGGTGTTGGGCGCATGGGGGGCCATATGGCCACATCCTGCGCAAGTTAGGGGCTAGCCGTTTAAAACCGCGTGCATTAAATTAAAGGTCACATGAAAGAACGCCCGAAACCATGGGCTACATATGAAATATACGTTGGCGCGCAAAAATTTATGGTAAACACATAATAGTGTTACCCGTTTTACAATCGGTGGTGTTAACGGTTTGAAACTTCAAACCGCGCGCATATAAACATTGCAATAGCGGTCACATGTTTTAACATATATGGTAACCATTTGTGATACCCCCGCACCGTTACACCACAGTCCTGGTCATATATAACGGTTATAGAACTGTGCATTTACATATATGAACCCATATATTTAATCTTCCCGCGCGCCATTTGAAACCGTTTCAAATATGTCAAACCCCGCGCGTATACCACTGGAAGGTAAGGTCATGTGAAAACGGTAATGTAACCGTGGGCTATATATATATATTAACCCCCTCGTGCACGGCATATAATATGTAACATATATATGTGAAATGTAATTACATTACAACCCCAATTTAATAAACGCGCGCGCCGTTTAACTTAGTGAATGGTCATATGTTAACGTGGGTGTGACCGGGGGCTGGGGCTTAGCCCCAGCCCTAACCCCGCGCCAAAAATCACGCCTTTCAACATAAAATATTATTTCAATGTATTGTTGTTAAACCCAATGGTGTGGCGCGTTGGTAATGGCGGGATATGTAAAGGCTTTGTAATGGAAGGGGAGGTCTGGGGGTCGAACCCCGCGGCCTCCATAAAGTTTTGATAACTGACCCAATAGCCAAAATAGGGGTGCCACGTGGCAGCCCTTGATTGGGCCACGTGGCACCCTTCCATTCGACAAAGAACATGCCATGTGTCAAACTATAACTCGCTCGTTGACCACCAATCATAACTTTCCACGTCACCATGCGCCATGTCACCGTACGGTCGCCACGTCAGCACTGTACGTCCCTGCCACGTGGCAGTATGGCCTACCTAGTCAACAACTTTTTTTACCTGTTTGGCTCGGTGAACAGACCTCAATAACTTCTCCATACGGACTCCATTTGTGAAAATAAATATACCGCCGGAATCAGGAGAACGAGACAGACGCAATGGCACCATTTTTGTCGCATTCCGAGCACTTTGAAAATTGAGCAAATTTTAGACCCCTGGTCCAGATTCTGATCAGCAAGACTGCACTTGTATACTTAAGTCATATTGTAGGAGGAGGACAATTAAAAATTGATCCTTCCAAAATTGATGTAATTGTAAATTGGCCTGAGCCAAAAAGTGTAATCGAGATTCAGAGCTTCTTAGGTGAAGTCCAATATTGGAGGAGGTTCATTTCAAACTTCTATTATATAGAATCTCCTTTGCATGCCTTAGCCAGTGTGAAGAACACTTTTCAGTGGGAAGGGAAGCAACAAAAAACTTTCGACACTTTGAAGGAGAAGATCAGTACCGCACCAGTATTAGCATTGTCGAATCTTCAACAACCTTTTGAGATTGAGACAGATGCCAGCGGATATTCCATGGGTGCAGTATTGATGCAATATCGTAAGCCTATCTGTTACCACTTTGAAACTTCTAATGAAGTTGTTGTTAACTATTATACATATGATAAAGAGTTGTATGCATTAGTCCAAAGCGTAAAGAAATGGAAGCACTACTTGTTAGGGAAGGAAATAATCATACATACAGATCACCAACCCTTACAATATCTCCAAGCACAAACCAAACTGAAACAATCTCAACACTACATATGGATGAGTTTTCTACAACAATTTAATTTGGTAATAGAGTAAAAAAAGGGTACAATTAACAAGGTATCTGATATGCTTTCTAGACCTCCTATTGCTGCTTCTATTATTTTGAAGAATAATTCTTTATCTAATGATAGCTATGTGGAAAAATATGCTAGTGATGAAGATTTTAAGGAAGTATATGAGAAGCTAACCCATGGTGCACATGTAGAGAACTATTGTCTATAGGGAAAACTACTCTACCATCTTGGAAAGTTATGTATTCCTACAAGTGAATGAGTCCATGTAATACGAGAAGCTCACACTTCTCTTGTTTCTAGGCATTTTGGGGTAGGAAAAACTATGGCTTATTTGCAGAGGTTTTGTTACTCGCCTTAAACGAAAACAATTGTAACTAAATATGTAAAGGGGTGTGTGATGTGTTATACTTGTAAGCCCACTAAAAGAAAATTGGGGGCTATACTCACCACTTCTTGTTCCATCCCATCCATGGGAAAGTATCTCCATGGATTTTGTAGGGGGTTTACAAATGTCCAAATGGGGTCATGACTATTTGTATGTTGTAGTGGATAGGTTCAACAATATGTGTATCTTGATGCCATGTAAAAAGTAGATCAATACTGAGCAAATTTCTAATCTCTTATTTTAGTATGTTTGGGTTCACTTTGGGTTACACACATCCATTATCTTGGATTGAGATACTCGATTCCTTGGGGACTTTTGGACAAGCTTGTGGAGAATGATGGACACCAAACTGAAGAGGAGCACTTCTTTCCATCCACAAACCGATGGACAAATAAAAGTCGTAAACAAAACAATGGTACTTTTTCTTCGAGGCTACTGCAACAAGCATCCCAAGTTATGGGATGAACAGATACCCTATGTACAACATGCTTACAATCGAGCCTTACATTCCTCCACTCAGTGTTCACCTTTTGAGACATGTTTCAGGTACCTACCTAAGGTTCCTTTGGACTTGATGTATGGGAGAGATACCGATGAAAATGAAGAAAGAACAGAGGACAAAGCATGCAATTTCATCTAAAGGATCCAGCAGGTGCACAGTCAAGAAACAATTGGATAAAATTCAAGCACAGTATAAAGCTCAGCATGACAAGCACATGGTTGATCATAAGTTCCAAGTTGGAGACTGGGTATGACTTCACATCAGGAAGGAATGATTGAAGGGTGAAGGCAAGAAACTCAATCCAATTCCTTATGGACCCTTCACTATCTTGGAAAAAAGTGGTACCAATGCTTTTCATCTAGATATTCCACCTTATATGCATATTTACTCAGTTGTGAATGTAGAGAACTTGAAACTTTTTGAGCCTCCCATGATCATGGATCAGGATGAGGAATTTTCAATACCTTCAGTTGATGAATTTGCTCCTGAGTACTTGGATGATTTAAAGGAAGATATCATCCTGGACATAAGGACAAAGACTTCACGTAGGGGTGATGTTGATTATCTTCGAGTAGGCTTAAAGGGAACACATCCAAGCAAGGAAAAGTGGATTGAGAAGGAAAAACTGAGGGGACTCTTCCCTCACTTAGTTGTTGATTGATGAAATCTTTTGGTGGTCAAAAAATCTCTCAGTGGGAAGGCGTGATCCAAAAAGGATACAGAGAAGTATAAGAACAACTCATAACTCATAGAGGCAACTCAGGATGCTTAGAATGGCCTCAACAGACAGAGAAAGGGAAAAAATTCAAAGTTCTCAAAACTTATTAAAAGTTACATTATCACGAAGAGTGATTCACAAGCTTACTAACAACGCAAATGACTTGTCAAACAGAGTTACGGATCGAAAGATATTCACAGTCAAAGTTTGTTCAACCTAGCCCATTCAGCAAGGGGATGAGTCAACATCCATATTGCTGATGTCAGCATCCATACAGATGATGTTAGCATCCATAAAACACATGTGGCAGGAGTGGGAGGTGACACATGTCATGGTGATGTCAACATGGTGACGTGGCAACACTAGAGGTTGCCCCATGTCACCCAAATTTGGCACTTTTGGACCAATAGAATTTTTCCAGATGGAAGTCTGTACGATCCATACAGTGATGTGGAATGATGACATGGCATGGCAAGTTGGAATTTATGTGGCATCTGTACGATGACGTGGCCTCCGTATGACGACATGGCCTCTATATGATGACATGGCTTCTGTATGATGATGTGGCACTGACATGGTAGGCTGACATAGCAGTGGATAACGTGGCCAAATGGGAGGCTGCCACATGGCCCAATCAGGGGCTTCCATGTGATAGTGGGAAAATTCCCAATGACAACCCATATATGAATTTTGGAAAAGAATAATGGATTGGTGGGTCTGCTAAATCTGGCGGACCACGCCAAATCCGACCATGTTCTAATCGTTAGAGCATTGGATAGAGCCACCACCAAAGTTGGCAGAACAACATTGGTATATATATATATATATAGTTACAACAAACAAAGCCAAAATGGGGAGGCCCGCAGGTTTGACCCTGAGACCTCCTCCCTCCACTATGCCTTAACATTCACACCCAAACCAATGGGCCAATGACCTGTGATGTGAATAATTCCCGGGAAAAATGTTTAAAAAGAGCATCCACCCAGAGCTCCATGAAAGAGGCATGCTTGTCGTATAGACGAGGGCACATAGTTCAAGGAAAGTACATGCATTAATTACAGGTTGCAGGGGCACAAAAACCGAGATGAATTTCTTCTTGGGATTGGGAATGCCAGATTCAAATCGAGGCATGGAGACAATCATTTTTGGGTAATTCGATGCCATGAATTGAGCGGTGTTGTCTGTTTTTTTATCTGAGCATTATTTCTGTAGCTTGATTTCAGAATGAGGTATACTTATGTATTTTGCCAAATTATTTTGCTGAGTTGATGAAAAAGCATACCCATTTGAGAGCAGGACCTGGAGACGTAGTCCACTAGGGACGAACTCTATTATCAATTTGTTGTGTTCAGATTTTGATGCTTATGTCTCTTCATTATTGACATTTTCCTTCTTTAATGGTGCACTTTAATTTATTCTTTATAAGTCACTCGATGAAAATATCCTGGATCAATAATGAGGACAAATCTCCTGGTATGAGAGATCACCTTTTTACATTGTTTTGCGGAGATCAAAGAGACTACAATAGTTGAGACTGCCTCTGGTACCCTATAGATTTGGCCCCCCAAAGTAATAATGACACTACAGGGACTAGATTTATAAACAACATGATGCTTCCACATATATGGTTGTCCCAAAAAAACATAACAAACTTCAAGTGGGGAAACATCACACAATACCTCATCTTTGAAGGGCTTCATGCCCTAGTGTAGGCAACATTGTTGGTTGGCACAAATGTCTCGTTCCTGGTCAAGCCAACTAATGGTGTAAGTTTGAGGGTGCGACATCATTTTTAGGTTCAACCTCTTGAAATGCTATGTTGATATTAGGTTCTTCTGATTATTTTTGTCAATAATAAAATGGAGTGGGGTACCCTTTACCCACATCCATAAGTGGAAGAGACTCTCCCCTTATTCAAGCTCCTCCAATTCCTTTTGCTTCATCTTGGTGGAAGAGATGGTGACACTGGGTTCCGCATCAATGATTTTTTTTCCATTATCTAGTTATGAATCAGAGTCTGAGTCGAGATCCAACTCTGAGGCTTTCATCTCAACCAAAAATGACTATTTAGAGTGGCATTCATCATTGTTGTGCCAAGGGTTTTTGTGGAAATTGCACCACTTTCAAGTGTCCTTCTTCGACTTCCCCATTACCTTTATTTGATTTTGGACTAGATTGGTTGTCCTAGGGTTGGCCATATTTACTTTGTCCTTTGTTATGGGAGTTAGGTTCACCTTTACTATGGTTCTGTTGCGATGGGTTTGCAGAATTGAAATCCTGCTAATTATTTTTCTTGAAATTTTTCTCGATCTTGACAACATATTAGTAAGCGACTCCCAATGAGGAGATGTCCATGAAATCCATATCTATTTGGATGTACCTATGTAGGCCACTGTGTTACTTCAGAACCAGGTTCTAGTCAGAGTCTTCAATACCCAAATTTGTGCGCAAGGTATGGAAGATGTTGGTGTACTCTAACACCATCTGGTCTCTCTCCTGATGCTGATTTGTCCATCTCTTGTATTGGTCATCGCAGTTTCCAACATGGTAGTATTTCTCTTTGAGGGAATCAACAAAAGTGTCCCAAGTGGGTTCTGGCCCAAAACTTGCAGACTGATCTATGAAATTTTTCCAAAGTAAGTTTTCCCACACTTCTCTGACATGGGGAAGGGCTTTAAGGAGCACGAAGGTGATTTTTTACTGTTGGAAAATTTTTGGACAAAGAAATAATCCTCTAGTAGACTTGACCATTTTTTGAAAGCATTGGCGTCTATCTAGCCTTCAAATAAAGGAATATCAAAGTTGACTTGTATCTCGAAGGTCTTTACACCTCGAAAGTGACTACTGCTTGAAGGTACCTCAATTATTGTTGGATTTCATCGAAGTATTTGGGACAGATTATCCATCATCTTGGTCCTCTTTAACATGAGGGATTCCTACAGAAACATTTTGATAGGATATCCTTCTCTGTCATCTCTCTTTTATTTTTCCATGGGAGGTTGCTTGGGATAGTGAGAGTACTCTTCCCTAAGATCAACCAGTTCAAGACCCAACTCTCGATAGCCTGACCTTATCGAGCACATGCACATAAACAACAAAGATAAGATTGCACTGATATCACTGATATGGAATAGTTGGAGAATAACATGAAGGAAGAGATATAACAAGGAAACACACAAATATATTGCAAGAAATACAATAATACAGTTTAGGTCATATTCTATTAATGAATGGAATATAAAAGACTGTAAAATGAAAAGCACACAAACTAGCTAGAATGGTGGTAGCTTGTTTATGAAGAGAGAGATGTGTTGGCTATGCTCGTTCAAAAGAAGATGATTACAAAGAGGTCGAAAATGAATTTTAACATAAATCATCAATGATAAAACTCTAAACACCCAAAACCCCAGCCCCATAAGATAAAACGCCAAAAGGTTTGTAGCCCCGATGTGGTTAGTTGATATGTCAACTTCCCAGGGGTGTAACTTTCACATACGATCTCTTTTTGGGGCACTCTATATCCCATTGGAAAGGTCTATCTGAGAAGTACACATTTCAAAGTTGCGTGAAAAAATGTCATTTAGGGCCTCAAAACGACCCTAAAAGTTTGAGACCCAAAAAACTATAGAAAACTGCCAAGATGTGGAACCATTATGGATTAGTGGAAAAGGTGGCTAGCCACCAATATCCACCTGGATCACTAATTGATCTGAAAGGTAAGAAAATTTTAATTTTCTGTAAACTAGAATTCGAATGCACTAATAAAACAATCGAGTATGAAGTCTTGGTGTAGGGACTCACAAAAACTATTAATTTAAATTTTAAATCTATTAAGGTTTTTGGTGACTCTTGAAGTTACAGTGAAACATATGAGAAATCTCATACATTGTCTTTCTCCTAAATTGAAAAATTACAAACATGAGTTATGAAATTCGATTAACGAATTTAAATCCTTTAATATAATTTCTATTCCTTCAATTCAAAATTTAGAATTTGATGCCTTAGCTAATGTTGCATGTTATTAGGTTCTAGAGATGATTTCATCACTAACAATTTTTTTTTGAATTGATTTACAAGCCTTCTGTCCCAGATAATATTATCAATATTAGGGTCTTTAATGATGATCAACAAATTATTGTTTTTTTTTTTACTTATGAGGGTACATTTATTTTGGGTTTAGATATGCACAACAATAAAATCATTCACATGCACAAGCAAGGGACACAAGGAGTTTACACTCTAGAAATCCCCAAAGGGGGAAATTCTATTCAATCTACCATTTTCATATGTATTTCTATTGTACAATTGGCCCCTTCATATAGCTTTAGGTGACCATAACAACTAACTCATAATTATATATTTAGTTCAACCATATTCATAACTATTTCTACAACATCTCAAGGAATATCTCTTTAATCTCTCAGATTCTATGAGATCTAGGGTGTTTTTTAGGGGCATATTATAGACAAAAGGAAAAATTTTAGGATAATTTTTTACATTCGAAGAATATTTATATTATTTAAATATATTATATTTCACCTTATCTCAAAATCCTATTACTATTTTTAGATATAAATAGATAAAAGATATATTTGATGATGATTCATATTCGCCTATTTTCAAAGGGAAAAGGGAAATTTGGGATCCTATTCACCTATTTTCAAGAAAAGTGGACAAATTTTCACCATCACCAAGGGTTGTGTTTCAAAAACATAATCCATGAATATTTTTTTATGATAAAATGTAGTTAAAATGCGAAACTTTAGGAGTTTATTTTAGGTTGGACAATTTTTTTATATTAAAATATTTTCTTTAATTTTTGGCATATTATGATGTATTCAACAGTTTTTTAGAAGTAATATTTTGTTTCTAGATTTCCTTTTATTGGTTTTAGAAAGCATTATGGAGAGAACAAAAGTAGGTCGACTATTATGGCTAGTTTTCCTCTAGTAATTGCACACTACAGATAGAAAATTATGTTCCATGCTTGATGGGTGTTCTATATGCACTAAAAACACACTAAAAACCCTCAATTAAATTGTCAACCTGGGGTAAGTAAACTTAGAGTTTTAGCACTATATGTTCCAAGGCAGAAAGGCTAGAGGTAGTATAGTATAACTAAGGAAATGGGCTATCTAAGGGATGATCTACTTAAGCAAAGGCTACTAATGATCAAACTCTACAAAGTAACTTAAACTAATTACCCTAAGTAACTTTTGAACAAAGGAACGATGGATAGTCCTAAGAAAGAAAATGAAAACCCTACTTAAATCAAACTAACTTAATCACGACAATAAGAAAAAGCAAACTATCTACCTAATAAGCAATAACAACAACAAACTACTTTAATTAACCTGCTCAAATTCAATAAGCAACTATCCTATTAAAGCAAATAAATAGACAAACAACTACCCTATCAAAGCAAGTAAATAAGCAAGCAAACAACTAACTAACCTATGATAACTTCCACAACAAGTAAACTAATCAAAATCACTCAATAAGCAACTAATTAAACTAATAAGCAAGTGAATTCTATTCTTAAATTAAACTTCACAATTACTTCTAATTTATGAAAGGAAATCTTAATCTACTAAATTCAAAGCATCATTACAATAAAGGTAATCAACAACTACTCTTTAATCTCTGATAATAAACTATTCTTTAATCTACCAAAGCAAGAAGACTATTCCCTAATCTACAAAAGCAAGAAAACTCAAATATAGTGTTGATGGTTATGTCTTCGGTGTCTTATGATATCACGATGACATTTAACAATTAACGATAACGATAACTCAAGAGGGATAAAATCAATATTGACTTCGATAGCAAATTGAAAAGTGTGAATTAGGCAATCCAATGAGAACTTAGCGATTATAGAAGCAACATCAACTACCCTGCATATCCATGTGATTATTCAATCTATGCATTAATCATGAACAATATAAAAACACTATTCTATTTAATTCAATTGCATTCTATGCTAATTAAGCATAATCAAGCTTTGAATTAAAATTGCAAACTAGATCTATAAAAGGAAATTGCATGAAGTAAACTAAACTAATTCTGTTTTAACAAATTAAATTGCAAATGGAAAATACTCATAAAACATAAATTAAATCCTATTTCTATTTCAGCATATGACAAGAAATTAAATAAGAAAATTAACTAACAACTGGATAAGAAAAACTAAACAACAATGAGATAAGAAAACTGAAAATAAAAACTAAAACTAACAACTATCCATCCACCGAAACTTGTCAAAGAAACCATAAACTAACTACTCTGTTTTTAAACTCTATTTCAGCATATTAAAAATCTAACTATCATCTAATTATACACAGGGTTAGTTGCTAAGAACTTGCAAGTTCATTTCCTATAAACTAACAGATCATTGCATATTACCATTAGCCTCCATAATAACCAACAAAACTGAACTACACTAATTAAATTATGAACAACAATTTATACAGTAAATAAACACAATAAAACCTTATGTACAGGAAATAAACAAAATGACGATTACACTACTCAAATTCATAAGAAAACTAACTAAATATTCACCCATAATGTTGGTGGCCCCCCCAGTAGGTCGTGGCTAATCTTCAAGGATGAATCACGAGGTCAATTAACACAATTTCAACATTAAAATAAAAAACACAATTTTACACAGTTTTAGCAAAATATGTCTGGAATTGGAAAAATAGAGCTTAACTATTCTTATGATCTCCTAACTATCTTTCTGACCACTAATGTGGTATTTGTAATGTTTACAAGCTGAGAGGTCAACCAATGGAAGGGTCGACCTCCTCTAAAAACAACAAATCGCATTCAATGCATCTTAACTGTCTGTGACTTCTAGAAACAAGGCGAGCCAATAATCTCCCAACATAACAACCCAATCTGAGTTGTTAGAAGCTCAGTAGTCGGAGGCCACGAGCACAAAGAAAACCCATGTCTATGATTCACCCTTCACTGGCCGTCGATATGATAACCGCCAAATCACCCATGGTTTTAGTGCAGGATGGAGTGCCAGATGGAGTACCGAACGGAGTGCCGGATGGAGTACCGAACGGAGTGTCGGATGCAAAAACGACATGTGATTTTTCCCTGTGAAACACATAATGTGAATTAGTTTCATGAAACCATTAAAAATTTGTTGAATTATACTCAAAACCATCATCAAAATATGAATCATACATACCTGGTATGAACCACGTCGATTTAACACAAAAAATATTCAAAAATCTTCAAAACAAAAAAATGCACATACACATTTGGCCAAAAAGGATCTAATTATCATTATTAAATTAACCATATCATGGGCCCAACATTACCCCCACACCTAAGATTTTGCAGATCCCACTGCAAACAAAAATGAATTGTCCCTCATGACTACGCTTGCTGAGGAGGATCAGCTTTAGAAACTTCTCCTTCTTGTCGTGAAGATTTTGTCTTATGCCTCTTGTGTTGCTTCAATTGTGCCTTGAAGTTGTGGTTGACTTTGGTCATCTCATCAACCAAAATTTGAAGGGAATTCACCTTTTCTTGGAGGACTGCATTATCATGGTGAAGATGTGTGTCCATAGTCTTCCTATCTTCCAATTGTTGTAGAAGTTGAAAATTCTCTTGTTGTAATTTCTCCATGGCTGGAGCAGAATCAAATATCTTAGAGGAGGGCTTAAATCCTTTGAAATACGTAGAATTTATATCCGTCTTATGATCTAGGGTAGGCATATGTGAGGTAGGAGTAATAGGGGGTTGATGAGGATAAGTAGGTTCATATTTTGTCTTTCTTTGAGGCTTCAATTCATCTATGGACACTTCCCTAAGTATTTTGTGAGGACACTTGGATAGGGTCTGAATTAGTCAGGGGTTTTTCATAAGGTTTTCCTCTTGTGCTCCGGGTACTCATTTGAAAGGGTCCTCTATTAAATCGATTATCTCCTCTCCTATTTGTGAGAACCGTTGAACATGATAAGTCAACTGAGAGGGGGGTGTGAATCAGTTGTATACATTTTTTTTCATTTTATAAGAAGATTACTTATTAATAAATAAATCATTCCTTTAACATTTAACTTGTAGCAATACATTTAACCAATAAACATACAATCACATAAATGAAACAGTGACACAATGATTTTTCATGAGGAAACCCAAAAGGGAAAAACCTCTTCTTCTTATGAATGAAAGGTAAGCTCCAACTCCTCTTTACATTCTTATTTTATTTGAGCTACAACCCAGATGAGGCTGCTACCTCTGTTTCTTCAACACCTACTGAATGGAAGCTACAACTCCCAGATGTACAAGTTGGTGCTTGTACATCTGGGNCTCTGTTTCTTCAACACCTACTGAATGGAAGCTACAACTCCCAGATGTACAAGCACCAACTTGTACATGAGACTTTTATAGTCTCCCCTTGCTCCTCCCTACCACCCTGGAATCCTTCTCTGTCACTAAGAACCTGCAAACCAACTCTTTATCTTCTATGGAAAAAGATTCATCATTCAATTCCTCTCTATTTATATAATCATATCAAAATCCATTATTCTCCCCTTGATCTCTGCTATATCTTCATCATTTCTTCTCACTGTCCCTGTATGATTTTATTTCAGTTTTATATTCATTTACATAAATGAATTTTACCTTAGAGCTACGACTGTACCATTAATTCCATACACACCAACATTCATCTCACCCAATTTCACTTATTTTTACCCTGTACATTCAAAGTGTACACTCGAACCCTCGGGCTTCGAAGATTTAGTTACAATAACTGAATAACTACCTTACAGTGATTATTATTGGCCAAGGCATCAAGATGAACAATATCCACATGATCAGTTTAAACATTTAACCAACACCGTTCGATGAACATACATCTGTTTTAATTTTTCAGCATAGAATAACCCTTGAGCGCTTTGGCAAACCACTTGTGTTAACCCATATGTCCATTGGCCGTGACCACAAGTTAATCGAAATGCATTTCACATTTCACATTTCGGCAATTAGACAATCTTGTGTTGAAGAGTCTTGACACTTCAAGTTACGAAACCTCGAAATAGAGCTTAGCTTCGTGCTAGCTCCTCCCTCTCACATGACCATCAGTGGTAACCGCTGCCTACACCAAAAAGGTATTTTGGCGTTTCGACATTTCTTGTGATGAAGTGTTTCAATACTTCAAGTCACGAACCCCAAAATTTTCGGCGTTTCGCATTTCGACGTTTCGGCATTTCGCATTTCGGCGTTTTGGCATTTATGTGATGAAGTGTTTCGACACTCCAAGTCACAAACCCCAAAATGATCTGACGGCTTCATATTTGATCTGGTGGACATAGATCGGACGATTCTTGTTAACTTCTCGAGGACAGATCAATGGTCATATACAACTCTTATATTACTCCTCCAATGCTTAATCCAACATATATGACTTAAGCATTCATCGAGATGGATGACTGTCATGGTTTCGGTATTTCAGCATTCGGGACTTCGTGATGTTGAATTTTTTTCTTACCATGCAAAAATCTTGAAATAGAAACTCCCGGCATCCTGAAATAGAAACTCCCAGAATCATGTGGTGTGTGTCCCTTTCGGTATGTCGACATTCGAGACTTTTTGGAGTTTTTTCTTACCATGCAAAAATCCTGAAATAGAAACTCTCGAAATCCCAAAATAGAAACTCTCGGAGTGACGATCTCCTAAATTCAAGCTGTGCCTGTGAAAACTGATCCACGGTGCCTGTGCAAACTGACCAACAAACTCCCCTTTGTCATTTTAAAGTTTGACATTAATGACAAAAACAAGTCATGTGCAAACTGTGCAAGATGCAATTCCTGCCAACAAACTCCCCCTTTGGCATTGATGGAAAACTTTAAATCTCTTCTCCCCCTTTTGACATCTATGGAAAAGGAATCAACCATACTCCCCCTGATAAAAAGAAAACCATTTGCAAAGATCTATCATTTCAGTAGCAATTCCCCCTAGAAATAATAGTCAATAAACCTGTGCAGTCTGTTTTTATAATGAATCCCTTTCAATCTTTGAGAATGAAATGAAATTACAAAGGGTAAACCCCCAACTGATCCCTGAGACTTTCAAATTGCATTTTAGGTAAAGATTTAGTAAATACATCTGCAATCTGATCCTTTGTGCCAACATATTCCACTTTAATAACTTTAGACATAACCTTCTCTCTTAGAAAATGAAATTTAATGGGAATCTGCTTTGTTTTTGAATGCATAACAGGATTTTTAGAAATACTAATTGCACTGGTATTATCACAAAATATAGGTATAGGTTCATCATAATGAATATGTATATCTTCTAGCATCTGTTTCATCCATAGAACCTAAGTGCAACAAGTTGCAGCTGCAATGTATTCTGCTTCAGCAGTAGACAAAGACACTGCTGATTGTTTTTTACTTGACCAACTTACAAGACATCCTCTAAGAAAAAATGTTGGTCCACTAGTACTCTTCCTGTCATGAACACAACCTGCCCAATCAACATCAGTGAAAGCATATAAATCAAGATGATTACTTGTAGGATACCATAAACCATACTCTATTGTCCCCTTAAGATATCTGAAAATTCTTTTGACAACAAGTAGATGAGAAGTTTTGGGTGAAGCCTGAAACCTGCCAACTTGACAAACTACATGCATAATATCAGGTCTTGTAGCTGCAGCATAAAGAATACTACCAATCATAGATTTGTATATTGTCTGATCAACATCTTTAGTATCATCAAACTTACTTAATTTACAACCAGTAACCATGGGAGTGCCAACTGGTTTAGAATCTTCCATCTGAAATTTCTTAAGCATTTGATTGATATACTTGGTTTGAGAAATGGAAATACCTTTATCAGATTGAGTAATTTGCAAGCCTAAGAAAAACTTCATTTCTCCTAGCATGGACATCTCAAACTCTTTCTGCATACTTTCAACAAACTGTTTACTGAGCCTATTATCATCACTACCAAAAATGATATCATCTACATAT
>JASDQU010032051.1:0-18813 GCA_032191745.1 Picea mariana | reverse complement strand
TCCTTTCATTTCTGATGACTGCTTGGATCTTACACTAATCCACTTTACCATTGTTGGGGTGATTGATTGGGTAACTTAGCAAGTTGATATTCATGGGTCTTGGTTAGCCACCAAGGGGGATTTGCAGAGCCATCGTCTGCTCCCACCATCTTATCACTTTTACATCTTATACCCCACTCATCCATCCCATTCCCCTAGTCTGGCCATTAGGATGACCTTCCAGGGTTACATTTTGTCTTGTGGGAAGAAGGGGCTAAAGGCCCAGGGGGTAAAAGCAGCTGGTAAAAGATAAAAGCCATAGGAAATAAAACATAGAGATGCTTCGCCCAGGGGATCCCCGAGAAGGCAATAAAAAGCCTCTCGATAAGAAACTAAGGGACCCCAAGAAAATGATAAAATAAAACAAGACCTAACCAAGAGGATGGGAGGTCTCATCACGAGCCAACCCATTATGTTCATAGGTATTTAGCAGTATGACATTGCCACTATCTGGTCACCAAGCCAGGGCAGTGACCTTTGGTTGCATGGCCAAAGGAAAGGGGGTCTCATCACGAGCCAGCCTTATCATTTCTGCGAAGATACCAGTGGGTAACACTGTCAGCTCTGGCCACCAAGTCAAGGCAGTGTCCTCTGGTCAGACCTTGTAGTAAAAAAGAAATAAAATAAATATGAAGGCAATAAAGGGCTTGGAAAAAATGCATCCATGACGGGTACAACTCGCCTCCTACAAAGGCACCCACAGACAACACCTTCCCTTGGTCTTACTATGACTGGACATCCCTAAAAAACATATCACCTCATTAAACATGGCTTGAATGATATTCTGAGGAAACTTTCCATTTCTTGTGGGTATTAGCCCAATAGGTTGTTCTGTCGGTTTCCTTAGCTTTGTATAGTAGATCTGTGTAATATCTTTGAGCTCTTAGATGATATGTTAGGGATTTCATGAATATATTTGATAACTTTAATGATGATATATGATTTACATTTCTATGATCTCTAGGACTAATGAGCCCATGGAGGGCGTAGTCTTTGATGTGCAGGACCATACCCGACAGACAGGTACCAAAGGACCAGTACACATGGAGAGATGATTAGCTCGGACCTCCGTGGGGCTGAAGAGCCCATCAGATGGTTGCTGAGATGGCAGAGGCAGGACAGAGTTATGATGATCCCTTGCATAGAGAAGAATAAGGACACCCTCATCAGGACGCTTTGGCAGAGATTTGACCTAGGGGGGGGGTGTCAACCCCTGCAGATGGGAGGATGGCTTTGATAGGTAGGACGCCACCCAAGATAGGCTGGACGTTTTCTGGAGAAGATGGCAGTGTGCTGGGCTTGTTTGGCACATGTGGCAGGTTGCAGGAGCCCCAAGGGGGGCCAATGTATTGCCTTCTGAATGCTGATGATGCCCTGAAAGGGCCAACGTCTCCCTCAGAGGGGCCTGACGTCTCCCTTTTTAGCTCTTTCTTTGACATTTTAGCATTTAATGTGACAAATAATGGAATATTGATAAGTCAACCTTGTCGATTGTTTTTAATGACCTATTTTGTTAATTAAAGGTCATTTGGATGATATATATTGAGGACGTTGAGCCTCATTTTNACTAGGGTTTGATTTGGCTCTTCATTAATTTGTAAGTATATTTTTCATGCAAAACTTCTTTATTGAATGGTTGTAGGTAGAGTATCTTACGTTTATGGTTACATTGTTACTATTTTCTTAATCATTGAAACCCTAGGGAGCAAGAACACAAGTAGGTCCTTGCTTTATGTCCCCACGATAAAATCTTGATTATCCATTTGATTAAGAAGAATCTAGCCTAGCCATTGCTACACTAGTTCATCTTTTTCTTGAGTTAGTTTGAAACAGAGATTGAAGAAAGAAGACGTCCTAGGCCTAATTTATTTTACACCTAGGGTTTGACTTCTAGGGTTTGAAAAGACTTGTCCCCAAGCAACACTTTTCAGCCATAGATTTATGTTTTATAGCTAGCCATTTTGCCAAAGAGTCTTAAGGAAAGAGGGAGGAGCATGAGGCCTAGCTTTAGCTACACCGAAATGAGCCTCCTCCCCTTAGGGTTTTGATTTGGTGGCCCTGCCATTGCAACACCATTAAACCTAACCCTCACGTCCTTAGGTTTAAGTCTTTCCAATCCATTAGCCTTTCTCCATTTGACTCCATTAACCCAAGGCACTAGTCTAAACCTAAAACGTTGAGTCTTTGGTGTTTAAAACAATCTTTCAAACTTTCTTGAATTGAAACCCTAACTAACCCTAGCGTCTCTACTAACCCTAATTTGTTGATGACATCTTGCCATATTTGAACTCTTGTTTGGTATAAAACTTGTGGCTAGGTCATCCATTGATAGCCATAGAGGTGTTGAGCAATTTCATTGGCCCAATCAGCAAAACGTTCACCTCTTTGCCTCTCAAACTAACCTAAATTTAGGGTTGATGTCATAGTGACAACAACAACAATATTGATGACGTCAAGCCTCTTTTCAAACCTTGTTTAGTGTAAAAACATTGTGGCTTTGTCATCCTTTGATAGACATTTAAGTGTTAAACATTTTCATTGGCTTATTTAGCATAACGTCCACTCATTTGTCTAGCTAACATAGGGCTGACGTCATCTTTTAGCAGGTATGACCCAACAACAACATTATTTATGAGTAGATTTATGATATTAAATGTATTTAGATAATAAAAGGATTTGACTTTATACATTGAATGCAAATATATCTTTTGTATTTATTGAGGAAGTAACATTATAAGTCTTATCTTTAATTGCAATCATTGACTTCGTCAATAATTACATTCATTATTGCTCATATGTGTTAAAGATAGTCATTGATATTTTGAAGTACTAACCACTGCAGCACATTTTAGTTTTATTTGCCTTGTCTCGCAAACAGGTGCCTTTTCTCAATGGGATTATCTTCTCCTTGACTATCCATTTGGTAGTAATCTATGAGGGGAAATCTTACCTTAACCTTTGAGCCTTAAAACCTTGATCATTTTCCTTCAGAACCCCAGATTACTAGGGACGTCTCCCTTAGGATTAGCCACCCTGAATAGAAAGAGCTCCCCATCGAGGTGACAGTGGGTGGGGAAGCGCCTATTACGCCAGTTTGAGCCTTGCCTTCAAGCTACTTAAACATTTCCTACAAACTGTGCGATAATAGGCTTTTTAGCCTTATTGATTTCCCTTGAGTTTTTCCCTCACACTTGCAATAATTCCTCCAAAGTGGTGAACGACGTTCTAGTGGGTTTATCTTTTGGTAATTATTATAGGGAATCATTTTAAATGACCATACAAGACATCTTAGAGAGTCTCGTGGAATTCCATCGAGTCTAAGTTAGTTTTTTTTAATTAATTAATTTTTAATTCAATTTCCCTAAGTTTGGAGGTTAAATTATTTAATTAATTAATTATTTTTGAGAAAATATTGTAAAAACTAGGTATTTGGACTTTTGATAGGGGTATTTGTGCTCAAACTAAATGGAATATCACCCCCTACATCCATAGACCATGTTTCATCTCAGTTGGACAACTTTTTCTAGGTGATTGTCCACTAGGAGTGTGAGTCAGTCAAAAACAACAATTTTAATTGCTAGACTTGATAAAGTCAAACTTGTAATTTTTGTAATTTTGAGCTAGGGAATGGATTAAATGATGGATAAAGGTGAGAGATATTTTTACTAACATTTTCCAACCCTCACATCGCCCCCTCACCTATCCATTAAGAAAAAACGTCACTTTTCCTAGAGTGGTGTGCCTCCCTTCTAGAAAGTCTCCAAAAAGTAAAAGAATAATAAAAAATTCAATGGGAGACTAATTCTATCATGTGGCATGCATTTCAAAGACTCCCACACCCCGTTTTTCTTAATACCAAGGCCTAACCACCTCATTTACATCACTCATTTCCTTCCCTCATCCCAAAAAGTTGCGCCCTCCAAGGAGAGTTACCCCCCCTCTTGTGGATCTCCAAGAAAAATTCGTTTTTATTGTTTGGGGCCTCTTCATCTCCCTTGGAACAAATCCCATAGCCATACCACTACCCTTTTCTTAAGCCCAGCACCTCCCACACCCATCTACACCATATATCTATGATCTAAACCCTAGATGGTGCACCCTAGCCTTGGGATCTCCTCTTTTGCTTGGTGTTGGACACTTGGAATTGATCCAAGAGGGGTGAGTTTGCCTCTCCAAGTATAAAAGGAACCCTCCCCTCACTCTTTCACTCACCATATCTTAAGCTATTGTTATGCTACTTGATTTTCCTCTCTCTCTCTCTCTCTCTCTCTCTCTCTCTCTCTCTCTCATGTTCCATCTTTCTTCTATTCTTTGGCTCTTAGGGTTTTGGAGCAAGTATTTCTCCAAGATCCCTTTATTCAGTAATATAAAGGAGAAACTTTGGAGGATCATTGGAAGAGAAACAAATACTTTCATTCTTTCTACATGTGAGGTAAACTTGTATGGATTGATTTGATTTATGCATAGCCTAGATCTTGGGTAAAGTATTTTATTTGAGTAGATCTAACAAAGAGTATTCTTGTAGATCTATATATGTGAATTTCTATAAAGGGTGCAAGTATTTCATCTTATCAGCACATTCCTCCATATTATCTTGGTATGCATAGATATTGCTAAGTTTTTGCAGGTTTGGCTTCAAGGGTTTCATTGGGAATGCCTTAAGGAAGAGTCCTCCCTTGCGACACATATAAGATCATTTTTTTCTCTCTCTTCTT
Source organism: Picea mariana (assembly GCA_032191745.1). Classification (NCBI taxonomy): domain Eukaryota; kingdom Viridiplantae; phylum Streptophyta; class Pinopsida; order Pinales; family Pinaceae; genus Picea; species Picea mariana. The sequence goes on along the minus strand of JASDQU010032051.1, from coordinate 14,059 downwards.
TTCTCATTCTTTCTTTCTTTACTATCATCTATATTTCATCTAGCTTAAAATATCATATAGGTCATTCAAATCTATTTTTTCTATAAAATTTTCTATGTGAAAAGTTTCTACCAAAAAAAAATAAAAAAATATTCATCTTTGCTTGTTGTGTGTAGCATTTCCAGCAAGTATACCTTGCTGGTTTTTGTAGGTTCAGATCTGGTTGAGAGGGTTATGCTACCCCCAAAATGTCCACACAACACTCCAATACCTCTTTCTTCAAGTGGGTAACATTCTCAACTTTCCTCTTCACTTCTTCTAGCTTCCTGGACATACTTTCTTTCATTTCTTGTTGATTTCTAGTTGCTCATAGTGTGGGAGAAGGATTGGTATGGCCTGCCTCCCACATGTGAGTTTGGGTTTAGATATGCTTTAATTTATTCATCTCAAGGTCACTCTCCTAAGCTAGGACGTGGGGTTAGTGAGCTTCTTATCTTGCTTACTTCTTCTCTTGCTTATTTCTTCTTCCTAATTCTTCTCTCCTTTTCTCTTTCAAGCATTCTCTAAGTCTAATAATTTCCTATCTATTGGGAGAGGAATACCCCAAAGGTAAGGTTAGGGTTTAATATGTGTTATTGATCTAAGTGCTTAATGTTTTGATATATTCTAGATCTAGATCTCACACATAATCAATCTCTAGCTTAAGCCTATTGGGCATAGTCAACTTAGCTAAATCTACTTGCATGCTTAAGCTCTTTAAATTTTAATCTTCATTTTACATGCCTAGATCTATAATCCTAAATGTTTAAATGCTTCAATAGGTAAATGGTGTTTTCCTTTCATGCTAAGGCCATTTTCCACATGCTTGAATTAATTTCATGGTTAAGTTAATAGTGTAGGCAAACACTTAAATCTTTTTCTTTCTTACACTTAATACTCATATCCAAATGCTCTTAAACATAAGGTAAGTGTGATTGTCCTTCATTTTTGGTTGGCAAGTTGTTCTTACCCTTGTAGTTTATTTCTTTACTTTTCAAGCTATCTATTTGTGCAACTAATTGATTTTCTCTCACATAGCATATATGTGTTAATGCCCTTTCATTTATAATCTTAAGAAACACATTTTAAGCTAAAGTAAGTTTCGGCCAAGTCACTAAATCACATTTTAAAAGTGTCATAAAATCTTCAAAACACTCTAAAACACACCTAAAAGTCTACCTAATTTATATAATAACTAAATAGACTCTTTAGGGTACCTTAGACCACCATATTCACCATCTAAAATGGGTATTGAGGAGGGAAATGAGCGGTGATAGGCCGGGGACGGTCTCGTGGCACGAAGGAGTGTCCTTCCTGTAAAAACTCAATACTTTGCGCTGACTGGTACAGCTAGGGTTCGACTCGTTGCTACCCTATCTTGAGCGTCCAGCAGCCATTTGGCAATAGGAGGAGGAGGATTTGGTGAAAGCTTAATAAAGGTAACTAAAACTTGATAATCTTAAGGAACCTTAATAATTCAACCTTGAACTTAAACTAATAAATAGTTTTGTGGGTTTAATAACTAAGAGTGAGTAGTCTTCATCGTCCTTATAACACTTGTGCTTAAAATCTTTAAATCTTCTTTGTTACATGTTGTTGATGATGATGTATTGATGTTGATCTCATGAATGTGATATAATGTCTTGTATCCTGCACACAAAATAATTAAAGTAGTTAGTTTGTTTTGTTGTATTCTAGCATTCTTCAATTGTAAATATTTTACATAATATTCGATTCAATTATTATTTTGTAATTATCTTGTAATCATATTGTAATGAAACACCCTGTAACTTTTGTTGACCTCTTTCCCAATATTAGGCACTAGTCTTAGTTTCCCTAGGAAAGGGTCTTGCTTAACATGATAACCTTTGCATCTTGCATTACTGCTTGTGCATCTTAGGATAAGAATACCCCCAAGCCTTAACAAACTAAAATCAACTCCTAGAACTTAACTTTAAAACTTAGCTAGAAACTAGGGACTACCCCACTTGGCTTCCCTAGGAGTGAACCTAGACAGAAGAGGTTCCAGTCAAAGTGACAGCGTGGACTGTGAACCTAGGCATTATGCCTCCAAAGTCACACTAAGTGAGCCAAAATTATCTCACATTTGTAAGTGTGTATTAGGACGTCAACATCTTTGGCGCTATTGTCGGGGATAAGTCATTTACCCTAGGTCAAAACGACTTAATTTTTTAAAAAAACTAATACTTTTTTGAACTTGCATTGGTTGTTTTTGTTTGCTTCCTTTCCAAGTGGCGACTCCATTGAACAAATCTATCAAGTATACTGCAAGGGCCAATCCTTGTTGGTTGCTTGAAATTCTTGGAGAAGGAGCACTCATTAATGTCCAATTCTTGTTCCAAACTTAATAAATTAACTTTGGTTTTCCTTCTTGTTTTTGCTTTGTTTGATGCTCTTGTTTTTTTGAGATAAACTTGGTCATCTGGCGACTCCACTTTTAAAAAATAATTTGAAAAAGTATTCTTTGAGAAGGAACTCACGACTTGTTTTTCTTCATCCTTGAACTTGAAAAAGTTTTTGGATGAAGTTAGCATGTTTTCCTTCTTGTCAGATCCTTAGTAATCTTGGGTCTTAGTCCTTTTTTTAGACCTTCGTTAAAATGATCTAATTAGAAATGGATGATTTTTATAATCCCATTGATTTTTCAAGAATTTTTGGTTACCCTCATGATATATCTGAAGATGTTATTGATAACATCCCTGACTATCACGATTATGGTGATGGTTGTGCTCACGTCGGGGCCTTCACGCAATGTATTGAGAAATTGTGTGACCCACCTATTTATGAGGATGTTTTAATATGGTTGTTTACCTGGACTTTCTGTGGGGAGTTGGTTTCCGATTGGTTTCATGATTTAGGTGTTAAAAAATGCAAGACCATGTGGGACTTGTTGTTTGCATTTCTGTACGGATTTGGGAGAAATCGGGATAGCGTTTACAATGAATTGGTTGATGATTTTATGGAAACATGGGAGAGGAAAAATATTCTCTCTACTAAAGCAGCTAATTCAGGCACAAAGGTTTATTCTCCACCAGATCCCGTTAAGGAAATTAATGAAGTAGTTCTAAACATACAGTTTCCCCATGAATAATGATGTGAAGCCATAAATGAATAGTTTGTGGTTCTGAAAGGTCAATTGGAGGTCATAGAAGATGATTTTACAGAAACTTATGTTGAATATCCGGAAACCCCTAAACTTGAGCTTGACAGTGAAAGGGATGAGGAAGTTCATTGGGAAATACCAGATGAATCCATGGATGATTCAATCATCTATTTTGAGGAGATAAAGGAATTTGAGTTTGAAAATGTTGAATATCTAGATGATTCAAGTCCCCACCCTCCTCTCGTGGAACCAATCCTTTTGAAGGATAACTTTGAAAATCTTGAGAAAACAATAGGATGGTTCCGGTGATGTGTTCCTCTTCAACCTATCAACCGAAATATGAGTTAATGAAGAATTATGAGGAAGTGGAAGGAAACTTTAGTTTATAAATGTCATATCATTATGAGTATTGGTTGGCCTCCCACCATGACAGTCATGAGTGGCAAGGTATTCAGAGTTTACACGGCTTGTCATATTTCAGTGTTTGGTTGAAGGGAAGAAGAATCATGATTGTTGGTTGGTTCTTGCTCACAAAAAGTTCCAAGTTGATAAAACTTGGGAAGGGGTCTTCTATGAGTCATCCTAGACAAGGATGTTTTAGACACTTTTGGCATCATTTCATCCATTGCATGGATGGTTGTAACGTATCTCTAACCCTTCCTTGTATTTTAATTTTGTATTATTTCATTTTATTATGTCAATATGCACTTAGAATTTTTTTTTCGGTACCATAGATTTTATTTGTTGTAAATTAATGATGTTGTACTTTAGTTATTTCATTTTGTAAATGTTGTATATAGCATTCATTTATTTAATCATGTATATATGTATTATTATGTTGGTTATTAGTGAGCGCTCTGTTATAGATGTTGGATTCTCGTATGCTCTCTTTCTTGAGTGAGAAGACCAAACAAATGTCCCCATGTGGACCCAGATGTTGACCACCTCTCCAACATAGGTGGTCAACTCCATGTGCCATGAAGAGATGCATCATTATATGAAAATTCGTCGAAGATTTTGGTTCTACAGGGCATGTTTGGCCCCAACACTTCTTTTTGTAAACTGGAATTTCCGCACCCCTGCGTGGGTTAATAATGTAATGGGTCTGCATGAGTCATGTCTAGGTCAGTTACCTTGGGATCGGTTCACTGGGAGAGTTCCTTTCACTAAGGGTTTTTTATCCTCATGTTATCAGTTGGGCTTTTCATCCTTATTGATTTCCCTTGATTTTTCCCCTCGCACTTGCAATAATTCCTCCAAAGTGGTGAACGACATTCTAGTGGGTTTATATTTTGGTAACTATTATAGGGAATCATTGTAAATGACCATGAAAGACATCTTAGAGAGTCTCACGGAATTCCATCGAGTCTAAGTTATTTTTTTTTAATTAATTAATTTTTAATTAAATTTCCCTAAGTTTGGAGGTTTAATTATTTAATTAATTAATTATTTTTGAGAAATATTGTAAAAACTAGGTCTTTGGACTTTTGATAAGGGTATTTGTGCTCAAAATAAATGTAATATCACCCTCTACATCCATAGACCAAGTTTCATCTTAGTTGGACAATTTTTGCTAGGTGATTTTCCACTAGGAGTGTGAGTCAGTAAAAAACAACAATTTTAATTGCTAGACTTGATAAAGTCAAAATTGTAATTTTTGTAATTTCGAGCTAGGAAATGGATTAAATGATGGATAAATGTGAGAGATATTTTTCCTAAACTTTCCCAACCTTTTCCAACCCTCACATCACCCCCTCACCTATCCATTAAGAAAAAACGTCACTTTTCCTAGAGTGGTGTGCCTCGCTTCTAGAAAGTCTCCAAAAAGTAAAAGAATAATAAAGAATTCAATGGGAGACTAATTATATCATGTGGAACACATTTCAAAGCCTCCCACACCCCTTGTTTCTTAATCCCAAGGACTAACCACCTCATTTAATTCACTCATTTCCTTCCCTCATCCCAAAACGTTGCGCCCTCCAAGGAGAGTTACCCCCCCCCCCTCTTGTGGATCTCCAAGAAANAACGTTGCGCCCTCCAAGGAGAGTTACCCCCCCCCCTCTTGTGGATCTCCAAGAAAAAAATGTTTTTGTTGTTTGGGGCCTCTTAATATCCCTTGGCACAAATCCCATATCCTTCCCACTACCCTTTTCTTGATCCCAACACCTCCCACACCCATATACACCCTAGATCTATGATCTAAACCCTAGATGGTGCACCCTAACCTTGGGATCTCCTCTTTTGCTTGGTGTTGGACACTTGGCATTGATCCAAGAGGTGTGAGTTTTCCTCTCCAAGTATAAAAGGAACCCTCCCATCACTTTTTCACTCACCATATCTTGAGATATTGTTATTCTACTTGATTTTCCTTTCTCTCTCTCCCTCTCTCTCTCTCTCATTCCATCTTTCTTCTATTCTTTGGCTCTTAGGGTTTTGGAGCAAGTATTTTTCCAAGATCCCTTTATTGAGTAATATAAAGGAGAAAATTTGGAGGATCATTGGAAGAGAAAAAAACACTTTCATTCTTGTTACATGTGAGGTAAACCTGTATGGGTTAATTTGATTTATGCATAGCCTAGATCTTGGGTAAAGTATTTTATTTGAGTAGATCTAACAAAGAGTATTCTTGTAGATCTATGTATGTGAATTGCTAGATAGGGTGCAAGTATTTCATCTTATTAGCACATTCCTCCATATTATCTTGGTATCCATAGATATTGCTAAGTTTTAGCAGGTTTGGCTTCAAGGGTTTCATTGGCAATGCCTTAAGGAAGAGTCCTCCCTTGAGACACATATAAGATCCTTTTTTTTTCTCTCTTTTTTTTTCTCATTCTTTCTTTCTATCCTATCATCTATATTTCATCTAGCTTAACATAGCATATAGGTCATCCAAATCTACTTTTTCTATAAAAATTTCTATGTGAAAAGTTTCTAGCAAAAATATAATTTTTTCTTCATCTTTGTTTGTTGTGTGTAGCATTTCCAGAAAGTATACTTTGTTGGTTTTTTCAGGTTCAAATCTGGTTGAGAGGGTTATGCTACCCCAAAAACGTCCACACAACACTCCAAGACCTCTTTCTTCAAGTGGGTAACATTATCAACTTTTCTCTTCACTTCTTCTATCTTCTTGGGCATACTTTCTTTCATTTCTTTCTGATTTCTAGTTGCTCATAGTGTGGGAGAAGGATTGGTATGGCCTACCTCCCACATGTGAGTTTGGGTTTAGATCTACTTTCATTTCTTCATCTCAAGGTCACTCTCCTAAGCTAGGATGTGGGGTTAGTGAGCTTCTTATTTTGCTTGCTTGCCTTACTTGCTTCTTCTCTTTCTTACTTCTTCTCTTGCTTATTTCTTCTTCCTATTTCTTCTCTCCTTTTCTCTTTCAAGCATTCTCTAAGTCTAATAGTTGTCTACCTATTGGGAGAGGAATACCATAAAGGTAAGGTTATGGCTTAATATGTTTTATTGCTCTAAGTGCTTAATGTTTTGATATATTCTAGATCTAGATCTCATAGATAATCAATCTCTAGCTGAAGCCTATTGGGCATAGTCAACTTAGCTAAATCTACTTGCATGCTTAAGCTCTTTAAAGTTTAATCTTCATTTTACATGCTTAGATCTATAATCCTAAATGTTTAAATCCTTCAATAGGTAAATGGTGTTTTCCCTTCATGCTATAATCTATTAAGGCCATTTGCCACATGCTTGAAGTAATTTCATGGTTAAGTTATTAGTGTAGGCAAACACTTAAATATTTTTCTTTCTCACACTTAATACTCATATCCAAATGCTCTTAAACATAAGATAAGTGTGATTTTCCTTCATTTTTAGTTGGCAAGTTGTTCTTTCCCTTGTAGTTTCTTTCTTTACTTTGCAAGCTATATATTTGTGCAACTAATTGATTTTCTCTCACACAACATATATGTGTTAATGCCCTTTCATTTATAATCTTAAGAAACACATTTTAAGCTGAAGTAATTTTCTGCCAAGTCAATAAATCACATTTTAAAAGTGTCATAAAATCTTCAAAACACTCTAAAACACACCTAAAAGACTACCTAATTCATATAATAATTCAATAGACTCTTTAGGGTACCTTAGACCACCATATTCACCATATAAAATGGGTATTGAGGAGGGAAACGGGCGGTGATAGGCCAGGGACGGTCTCGTGGCATGAAGGAGTGTCCTTCCCGTAAAAACTCAATACTTTGGGCTGACTAGTACAACTAGGGTTAGCCTCGTTACTACACTATCTTGAGCGTCCAGCAACCATTTGGCAATAAGAAGAGGAGGCTTTGGTGAAAGCTTAGTAAAGGTAACTAAAACTTGATAATCTTAAGGGACCTTAATAATTCAACCTTGAACTTAAACTGACAAATAGTTTTGTGGATTTAATAACTAAGAGTGAGTAGTCTTCATCGTCCTTATAACACTTGTGCTTAAAATCTTTAAATATTCTTTGTTACATGTTGATAATGATGATGTATTGATGTTGATCTCATAAATGTGATATAATGTCTTGTATCTTGCACACAAAATAATTAAAGTAGTTAGCTTGTTTTGTTGTATTCTAGCATTCTTCAATTGTAAATCTTGTACTTAATATTGGATTCAATTATTACTTTGTAATTATTTTGTAATCATATTGTAACGAAACACCCTATAACTTTAGTTGACCCCTTGCTCAATCTTAGGCACTAGTCTTAGTTTCCCTAGGAAAAGGTCTTTCTTAACATGATAACCTTTGCATCTTGCATTACTTCTTGTGCATCTTAGGATTAGAATCCCCCCAAGACTTAACAAACTAAAATCAACTCCTAGAACTTAACTTTAAAACTTAAATAGAAACTAGGGACTACCTCCCTTGGCTTCTCTAGGAGTGAGCCTAGAAGGAAGAGGTTCCAGTCAAAGTGACATCATGGGCTGTGAACCTAGGCATTGTGCCTCCAAGGACACACTAAGTGAGTTAGAATTAGCTCACATTTTCAAGTGTGTATTAGGACGTCAACATATTTGGCATCGTTGTCGGGGATAAGTCATTTATCCTGGGTCAAAACGACTTAATTTTTTTAAAAAACTAATAATAATTTGAACTTGCATTGGTTGTTTTTGCTTGCTTCCTTTCCAAGTGGAGACTCCATTGAACAAATCTATCAAGTATAATGCAAGGAGAAATCCTTGTTGGCTACTTGAAATTCTTGGAGAAGGAGCACTCATTAAAGTCCAATTCTTATTCCAAACTTAATAAATTAACTTTTGTTTTCCTTCTTGTTTTTGCTTTGTTTGATTCTCTTATTTGTTTGAGATAAACTTGGTCATTTGGTGACTCCACTTTAAAAAAATAATTTGACAAAGTGTTCTTCAAGAAGGAACTCACGACTTGTTTTGCTTCATCCTTGAACTTGAAAATGTTTTTGGATGAAGTTAGCATGTTTTCCTTCTTGTCAGATCCTTAGTAATCTCGAGTCTCAGTCCTTTCTTTAGACCTTTGTTAAAATGATCTAATTAGAAATGGATGATTTTTATAATCCCATTGATTTTTTAGGAATTGTTGGTTACCCTCATGATATATCTGAAGATGTTATTGATAACATCCCTGACTATCACGATTATGGTGATGGTTGTGCTCACGTCGTGGCCTTCACGCAATGTATTGAGAAATGGTGTGACCCACCTATTTATGAGGATGTCTTAATACAATTGTTTACCTAAAATTTCTGTGGGGAGTTGGTTTCCTATTGGTTTCATGATTCAGGTGTTAAAAAATTCAAGACCATGCAGGACTTGCTGTTTTCATTTCTGTATGGATTTGGGAGAAATGAGGATAGCGTTTACAATGAATTGATTAATGATTTTATGGAAACATGGGAGAGGAAAAATCTTATATCTACTAAAGCAGCTAATTCAAACACAGAGGTTGATTCTCCACCAGATTCCGTTAAGGAAATTAATGAAGTAGTTCTAAACATACAGTTTCCCCATGAAGAATGATGTGAAGCCATAAATGAACAATTTGTGGTCCTGAAAGGTCATTTGGAGATCATAGAAGATGATTTTACAGAAACTTATGTTGAATATCAAGAAACCCCTAAACTTGAGCTTGACAGTGAAAGGGATGAGGAAGTTCATTGGGAAATATCGAATGAATCCATGGATGAGTCAGTCATCTAGTTTGAGGAGATAAAGGAATTTGAGTTTGAAAATGTTGAATATCTAGATGATTCAAGTCCCCACCCTCCTCCCATGGAAATGATCATTTTGAGGGATAACTTTGAAAATCTTGAGGAAAACAATAGGATGGTTCCGGTGATGTGTTCCTCTTCAACCTCTCAACTAAAAGATGAGTTAATGTAGAATTATGAGGAAGTGGAAGGCAGCTTCAGTTTAACAATGTCATATTTTTATGAGTATTGGTTGGCCTTCCACCTTGACAGTCATGAGTGGAAAAGTATTCAAAGTTTACATGGCTTGTCATATTTCATTGTTTGGTTGAAGGGAAGAAGAATCATGATTGTTGGTTAGTTCTTCCTCACAAAAAATTCCAAGTTGATAAAACTTGGGAAGGGGTCTTCTGTGAGCCATCCTGGACAAGGATGTTTCATACACTTGTGGAATCATCTCATCCATTTCATGGATGGTTGTAATGTATCTCTAACCCTTCCTTGTATTTTAATTTCGTATTATTTCAATTTATTATGTCAATATGTACTTAGATTTTTTTTTTCGGTACCATAGATTTCATTTGTTGTAAATTAATAATGTTGTACTTTAGTTATTTCATTTTTTAAATGGTGTATATAGCATTAATTTATTTAATCATTTATATATGTATTCTTATGTTGGATATTGGTGAGCACTCTGTTGTAGATGATGGATTTTTGTATGCTCTCCATCTTGAGTGAGAAGATTGAACACACGTCCCCATGTGTAGCCAGATGTTGACCGCCTCTCCAACATAGGTGTTCAAATCCATGTGCCATGAAGAGATGCATCATCAGATGCAAATTTTTCGAATATTTTGGTTCTACAGGGCAAGTTTGGCCCCAACACTTCTTTTTGTAAACTGGAATTTCCGCACCCCTGCATGGGTTAATAATGTAATAGGTTTGCATCAGTTATGTCTAGGTCAGTTACCTTGGGATCAGTTCACTGGGAGAGTTCCTTTCACCCAGGGTTTTTTATCCTCAGGTTATCAATTGGGCTTTTCAGCCTTATTGATTTCCCTTGAGTTTTTCCCTCACACTTGCAATGATTCCTCCAAAGTGGTGAGCAATGTTCTAGTGGGTTTATCTTTCGGTAACTGTTATAGGGAATCATTGTAAATGATCATGCAAGACATCTTAGACAGTCCCGCGGAATTCCATTGATTCTAAGTTAGTTTTTTTTAATTAATTAATTTTTAATTAAATTTCCTTAAGTTTGGAGGTTTAATTATTTAATTATTTTTGAGCAAATATTGTAAGAATTAGGTCTTTGGACTTTTGATAGGGGTATTTGTGCTCAAAAGAAATGGAATATCACCCCCTACATCCATAGACCAAGTTTCATCTCAGTTGGACAACTTTTGCTAGGTGATTGTCCACTAGGAGTGTCAGTCAGTCAAAAACAACAATTTTAATTGCTAGACTTGATAAAGTCAAAATTGTAATTTTGAGCGAGGAAATCGATTAAATGATGGATAAAGGTGAGAGAGATTTTTCCTAACTTTTATTAACCTTTTCCAACCCTCACATCACCCCCTCACCTATCCATTAAGCAAAAACGTCACTTTTCCTAGACTAGTGTGCGTCCCTTCTAGAAAGTCTCCAAAAAGTAAAAGAATAATAAAACATTCGATGGGAGACAAATTATATCATGTGGAATGCCTTTCAAAGCTTCCTACACCCCTTTTTTCTTAATACCATGGCCTAACCACCTCATTTACTTCACTCCTTTCCTTCCCTCATCCCAAAACGTTGCGCCCTCCAAGGAGAGTTACCCCCCCCCTCTTGTGGATCTCCAAGAAAAAATCGTTTTTGTTGTTTGGGGCCTCTTCATCTCCCTTGGAACAAATCCCATAGCCTTCCCACTACCTTTTTATTTATCCCAATACCTCGCACACCCATCTACACCCTAGATCTATGATCTAAACCCTAGATGGTGCACCCTAGCCCTAGGATCTCCTCTTTTGTTTGGTGTTGGACACTTGGCATTGATCCAAGAGGGGTGAGTTTTCCTCTCCAAGTATTAAAGGAACCCTCCCCTCACTCTTTCACTCACCACATCTTAAGCTATTGTTATGCTACTTTATTTTCATCTCTCTCTCTCTCCATCTTTCTTCTATTCTTTGGCTCTTAGGGTTTTGGAGAAAGTATTTCTCCAAGATCCATTTATTGAGTAATATAAAGGAGAAACTTTGCAGGATCATTGGAAGAGAAACAAGTACCTTCATTCTTGCTACATGTGAGGTAAACTTGTATGGTTTGATTTGATTTATGCATAGCCTAGATCTTGGGTAAAGTATTTTATTTGAGTAGATCTAACAATGAGTATTTTTGTAGATCTATATATGTGAATTGCTAGATAGGGTTCAAGTGTTTCATCTTATTAGAACATTCCTCCATATTATCTTGGTATGCATAGATATTACTGAGTTTTCGCAGGTTTGGCTTCAAGGGTTTCATTGGGAATGCTTAAAGGAAGAGTCCTTGCTTGAGACACATATAAGATCCTTTTTTTCTCTCCCTTATTTTCTCATTCTTTCTTGTTGTCCTATCATCTATATTTAAGCTAGCTTAACATAGCATATAGGTCATCCAAATCTACTTTTTCTATAAATTTTCTATGTGAAAATTTTCTACCAAAAATAGAAAATTTCCTTCATCTTTTCTTGTTGTGTGTAGCATTTCCAACAAGTATACCTTGCTAGTTTTTGCAGGTTCAGATCTGGTTGAGAGGGTTATGCTACCCCAAAAACGTCCACACAACACTCCAAGACCTCTTTCTTCAAGTGGGTAACATTCTCAACTTTCCTCTTCACTTATTCTAGCTTCTTGGGCATACTTGCTTTCATTTCTTGTTGATTTCTAGTTTCTCATAGTGTGGGAGAAGGATTGGTACGACCTACCTCCCACATGTGAGTTTGGGTTTATATCTACTTTCATTTATTCATCTCAAGGTCACTCTCCTAAGCTAGGACATGGGGTTAGTGAGCTTCTTCTCTTTCTTGCTTGCCTTACTTGCTTCTTATCTTGCTTACTTCTTCTCTTGCTTATTTCTTCTTCCTCTTTCTTCTCTCCTTTTCTCTTTCATGCATTCTCTAAGTCTAATAATTGCCTACCTATTGGGAGAGGAATACCATAAAGGTAAGCTTAGGGTTTAATATGTGTTATTGATCTAAGTGCTTAATGTTTTGATATATTCTAGATCTATATCTCACACATAATCAATCTCTAGCTTAAGCCTATTGGGCATAGTCAACTTAGCTAAATCTACTTGCATGCTTAAGCTCTTTAAAGTTTAATCTTCATTTTACATGCTTAGATATATAATCCTAAATGTTTAAATGCTTCAATAGGTAAATCATGTTTTACTTTCATGCTATAATCTATTAAGGCCCTGTTAACTCCCAAAACGAAACCGTCCTTTCGGCCGAGTTTTGGGTGGATATCATAGCTTTCAATAGTAGCTTCAAGTCATTTTTGAGTTTTTTCAGTTCAGAAAAGTTTTGGTTTTTGGTGTGTCTTAGGAAATAATCGAAAATAAAGTCTTCTATTTCGAAAATATGACTGTTTGCTTTCAACAGCTAACGTCATGTTTCAGGGCCTATTGTGTGCTGTGGAAAGCGATAGCTTTCAACAGCTAACAACGTCGTTTCATCAGTTCAAGGTGCTGTGGAAAGTAACGAGGCGCGAGAAGCTCAACAGACAGTTCGCACGTGGCACGATACGGAGAATACTTGCTTTCGCGCTAAGAAATTTTTTAAATGATGCGGCACATGGTTTTGCTTTCCACAGCTAAAGTGAGTTTTCATATCAAAGGGTGCGTTGTGGAAAGTATTCACTTTCCGCAGCTAACAGGGGTTTCCGAAGGGTTCGCGTGTTGTGGAAAGTAGCAAGCGAGCCTGATGACAGGGATATTCTCCAAACGTCGTAGCTGCATAAAACATGGTTCACGTGCTCATTATCCACGCATGCACGAAATAATGAAGTGATCACCCCACGTCACAACAAGATCCGAGACATGCGCTGGTGGAAGCAGGCAATCATGGTAGTTCAAGCTCGTATGACAGGATAGGACAAAAATTTGAAATCTTTCCAGAACCGACGCGCAACCATGATCACACCAGAAATGGCAAGTTCATGTCCGGCGACGCAGGTACAGATAAGGTTTAGAGGGTCTGACACCATCAAATCAGGTAAAGTCGGTATTTCACAGGTTATTTCCAGAGTACACCCAAGGCTTGTATTTCACCCAACACAGAGGAGAAGCCGAGACTGCTTTCAGCAGCACAGGACCAGGGTTCGACCAAAAATTTGCAGAAATCACAGCGGTCGAGTGACAGAGTTATAAAACGATGAAGAAACGTGGTGGATTCCTGTTAAAATGAGAACTCAGCGATTTATGTTTTCTGGAATCGCATCCCGGGGTTCAAATATGTTTTGCAAATGCAGGTTGCATGGAGTTCGTGAACAGATTGCAGAGTGGGTATCATCAAGCCACAACCGAGGCCTTTGCAATGTCATTCAATGGTAACAAAGCTCGGGTGGGTTCTGTTGAAATCAAAGTCGATGAGAAGTTTATTGCAGAAGCTACAGGGTTACCTCTGACTGGGCAAAAATGGTTCAAAACCACGGCTCTGAAAAAGCAGGATTTCAAATTCTATCTGAAAGATGGATACAAACATAAAGCCTGGGCTAAAGGAATGTTGATCTC
>JASDQU010032049.1:33247-43911 GCA_032191745.1 Picea mariana | reverse complement strand
AACTGTCGAAAGCCCTCCATCCTCATCCCAATGAGAGTCTAAATATGTAGCAACCTCTGAGATATCCTCTATCCCATAGCCTAGGATACTCTCCATCACGCCTAGGGCCTCAACTGTCTTCCCCTGATGATCCACCCCTATCCTGTTGTATGCAATCAAGACACTCCTGTTAGGTGGTCTCAGCCTACCAACTCTCCATGTCCCCTACCACTGTCTAGCTCCCCTTGTGTTGTCGTCAATGATAAAAGTGTTGGGAAAGGCTATCATAAATATCTGTAACCAACTGTAGGACTGGAAAGTATCATATGCTTTGGTCAATCCCCAGGATTGGACCTGTTATCACACAGTTTGTAAAAGGGTTATAAATTGGAGAGTCAAACTGGCGTAACAAGAACCAATCCCACCCAATATCACCACAATGGGATGGTTCTTTCTATTTAGGGTGGTAAGGCCCAGGGGAGACATCCACGATGACCTGGGGTTTTGAGAAGGCAAAGGATTACAGGATAAAGTAGTTATTCCCCCCTCACAAGGTCACCACCGAGCAAATAGTCCGGCCAAAGGCCAATAATAAAGTAAAACCCCCAAAGAGATACACCTGCCTGAGACAAAGCAACAATAAACTGATATATGCAATCTTTGATCAATGGGTTAGTACTTCATGTAAATTAATGACTATCTGATACATTTATAAGCAATTTGATAATAAATATTGACGAAGTCAATGTTTATAAATAGCAATGAAAATTATGTCGCTTCTTCAATAAATGTTGAAACAATATGGCATTCAATGCAATAAATCAACACTTCATTCAATTAATGCCTTTAATCACCATTCAATTGCTTATGAACACAAAACGTTTAGCTGCACCAATGATATTATAGCTAAGGATGACGACAACAATAGGTTAATTAGGTTAGTTCCTAAGCTAGGGTTAGTAGTTAGGGTTTGATTCAAGATTTTAAAAGTTGATATAATACAGTGACATGTTTCTTTCCTAGTTAGCCAGTATGGAGAGATGACACAATGGAGGAGTATCAGTCCATCATGAAGAATGATGTGTAGGATATTGTTCTGTGATGCAAAGGGAAGTCTGTGGTGACTTCCAAGTGGATTTATAAGATAAAACATGCAGCTGACAAGAGCATTGAGAAGCACAAAGAGAGATTTGTGGTCAGAGGATTCTCTCAAGTGGAGGGAATAAACTATGAGGATACATTTTCTCATGTTTCTCGATATACCTCCACTCAGACGATTATTGCATTTGCTTCAGGCTTGGGTTGGATATTACTTCAGATGGACGTGAAGACAATTTTCCTCAATGGCGATATTGAGGAAGAGGCGCATATCGAACAACCTGATGATTTCCTGATTCATGGGAAGGAGTCTCATGTGTGCAGGTTGAAGAAGGCCTCGTATGGACTCAAGAAGACACCTTGTGCTTGATATGTGAGGATTGATGGATACCTGATGAGTTTGGTTTTCAACAAGAGTGTTTTTTATGCCAACCTATACTATAGGATTGTTGATGATGAGTCCCTGATTTTTGATCCTGTACATTGATGATTTATTTCTCACCGCAACAGAGCATCTCATTACTTAGTGCAAGAATGAGTTGGCTTCTAAATTTGAGATGAAGGATCTTGGCATGATACATTACTTCTTGGGACTTTAGGTGTGGCAGAGAACTGATGATATCTTCCTGAGTCAAACGAAGTACACAGTTGAGATCTTGAGGAGATTTGGAATATTGGACTGTAAGTCCATGACCACACCGATGGTGATGAATCTGAAGAAACTGAGTGAGTCTTCTTCCGATTCATACTTGATTGATCCGACTATGTATCAATAGATGATTGGATCATTGATGTATCTAGTTAACAGAAGACAAGATATTTTCTATGTAGTGAGTGCACTTAGCCAGTTCATGAGTTAGTCAAGGCAGCTACATTAGGTGACTGCGAAGGATGTGTTGAGATATTTGTGAGACACAGTTGGATATGGCCTGAGACATGCTTGCAGTTTTAACATGAGACTGCAGGGATATGCTGATTCAGATTGAGCAGGGAGAGAAGTTGACAGGAAGAGCACCTCAGGGTGTTGCTTCAATTTTGGATCTGTCGTGGTTTCCTGGTGTAGCAATAAACAAAATTCCATGGCTTTGATTACCATAGAAACTGAGTATATTGCAATATGTGTGGTAGTATGCGAAGATGTGTGGCTTCAGTAGCTCCTTGTAGGATTGCCTAATCAAATATTGGATCCCACCATGATTCATTACATTTGAGACATGGTGCAGAGGAAGACAATACTAGTGGAGAACCTTCCTACAAATGAGCATATTGCATATGTTCTCACCGAACCTCTTTCCAAGTTGAAGTTTGAGTACTTCCGTGATAAACTTGGAGTGGAATGCCCCTCTCATTAATAGGAAGTATTGATGATTGCAGATTCGTGAGACATTCTTCTATGACAATACTCCTCGATGGACTGAGTTGAGTATTCCACTTATCAACAGACTGATAAGTTGTATTGGGATGGTGCCCAACGACCTTTGGGTTATAACCCATCTGGTTGAGTATCTCTCTAGGTCTTCTCCCTAGAGTAGTGGGTTGGGTCGACCTATGAGGACACTCTCCGGATATTCTCTCCAGGGCAGTGGGTTGGGTCGATTTATGAGTGTGTTGTTCCTTCTCCCTATATTCTCCCCGATTGACTGAGCTGGGTTGACCTGAGATAGGTCTTCTCCTCAGTTGTGCTGGGTTGGGTTGATTTGAGATGGGTCTTCTCTCTAGGTGGATGGGTGGGTTGGGTTGCTCTGTGGGGATGCCCTTGATCTTCCCCCCATATCCGGCTGGGTTGACTTGGAGAATGCTTCTCTGAGATGGAGTTGAGCATGACACTTGTCATAGTAGTGACAAGTTGTTTTGGGGTGGAACCCAACATCCCATGGGAGTAGACCATGAATAAACGTCCCTTGGGAGTTGACCAAGTGGACACATCATGGGTGAGTAGGTCCTAGTGCCACACTACGGGTGAGTAGGTCCTCATGCCACACTACGGGAAAGTAGGCCCTAGTGTATTCTAGTAGTGATGAAGTCCTAGAAAAGGTCCCCATTGGGTGTAGCGATGTGCGACGTGATGATGCTACCAGTAGCATGGTCTGCATGACCATTTCATGGTTGGAGGACCATGACATAGCCTAGGAGGCTACGAGAACCAAAGGAAAAACATCATGGATAATACCTCCTTGGCTAAGAGGGACTGTTGATGTTTCTGGTAGTTGCGGGGGGTATTCACCTCTTGGAAAACCTCTCTTATAGGAGAAGATGCCAATATGTCAAAGTAAAACCACTGAAAGAATTAAAGAAGCCCAAAAATATTTATATTGCTCTAGAAGTCAAGTTGGTGTGCCAGAAAAGATAAAGTACAGAGTATTTTCTAGAAAGGACAATTCGACCCCACTGGAAAAGGTTCATTGGTCAGTTTAGTATAAATAAGGGAGGCTCCCTTCTCATTTGACACACACTCTCCAATATGAAATTGTAGCATAAGTCTAAGTGTGCGAGTTGCAGTTGCTAGAGGGAGGCACATGTCTAGTTGGTGTCTTTCTCTGAGCCTTGGTGGTGCACTAGAGGAGCACTAGGGTTTACATTGTTGAGTTATTGCTGGATTATTTCTTGTTGATTTTTCTCTAGTGAATAGAGCTTGGTTATTCGTTCTTTGGCATGGATCTTCTGTATAAGAAGGTGTTGAGTTTTCTCCCCTTGTGTAGAAGGGTTTCCCAGGTAAACTACTATGTTGTGCTAGGGGTTGGCACTTGAGGATGCCTATGGTTGGGTGGCAATGAGAGAACATTGCATATGGAAAAATGAGTAGTCCCATAATTATATTTTTCAATTTGTGATTGGTTAATCTTCTTGAGATCCTAGTTATTTACTGCAGTTAGTCTAGTATTAAAAAATTCAACATTGACATCATGCTTGAGGGGCTTGAGGTGGTGATGGATACAAATGGCACGTTTTGAAGGAATAAACCCTTGTATCATGAAGAATAAGGTTGTATTGCAGACACATGGCCTTTGGAGGCCCAACCCTACCATCTCTAACTCAACGTTTGGCCTAAAAGTGCCAAAACGTCCCTCCTAAAGGGGTGATGTCACTCTTAGGGTTTTCATTTGTGAAAAAATTAGAACTTTAAATGAATTGTTTAATATTATTTGTGTAAAGAGGAAATATTAGGGTTGTTGACCCCTAGTCTTGTGGTTTACCCTAAAATTATGTGGACAAACTATTTTGGTGACATTTTGTGTAAATAAAGATCATAAGATCTCTTTTCATAACAGAACTCTCCAATCGTGGAGAGGTACTTGGATTGAAATTTTCGCTATGTTTAGTTATTTATCTCTTTTTCTCGTGTATGGATACTTTCTTGGTTATTTGGTTGATGGAAGTGATGCACTAGCGTTGGAAGGCTCTCTTTGCTATCGTCGCGGTTTATCTTAGCATTTTCCTTAAATTGGTAAGTGTTTTTTGCATTGTATTATCATTTTGTTTCAAGACAAGCTTATTTTTCTAGAGCTAGGTGGGAAGTATAAGGGCATACACCCCCACCTTAGCCTCCATCACTTTATGCTTAAATATTATTGGTTTAATAAGGATTTGCTAAACAAAGTGTAAGTGCATACACACTCTTAGCCTAAATCCTAGCTAGGGATACTTGCCTTGGGGAGTAAGAGTGTAACGTCCCTGGCCACCATCCCTGTCGGGTAATGCTACCCAAACAACCTTAACCTTGCATTTACTGCTATGATAYGAATTTGTAAYGTCCCCAACTACCAACAGGACGGAAAACGCCACAAAGGAACATACATATATGTATAACATRCATGTCTAATGGATTTAAAACAAATAACAWAGAATTAATGCTACCATACAAACTCTTGCTGGAATTGACAGTAATTCATACATAGATTAATGCAGAAATAACAATAACAACATACATGCAGTACTCACAGGCAAAMCCCATAATATAACAACATATATCGGTAATATTCATCAATTATAACACATGTACCTATACACAACATGAAATTGAACATAGGGGTAGGTACTTATCTTTCAATTGAARTAAACCAACTATGTGTAGACCTTCCACCAACCTCCCAGCCTTAGACCATGTTGCTCATCATGCTCAGYAGTGGGTCCACCCCAAGTTGAGACTAAGRTCCACCCAGAGAAAGGGAATCCTAGACTAGGCTGAGGTTACAGGAGACTGCACAATGCACCTGGAAGGATTCTCTCTAGGAGCCTTCTTATGCCCACTACTCACAGAATATCATTCCCCACATGCCTATTCCACCTTGGGAATATTCACCTTCACTGTTCCACAGTCCATCGACTGCTCCACTTCCCCTTTTGGGGTCTCAAAAATAGGACGGATCAGGAATTCTTAGAGCTCCGTAGTTGGTGCTGGACTCTCTCTAGGAGAAAATCACTTCCCAACCAACTCTCTCACCTGGAGAGAGCTGCTCACAGGCTTGACAACCAACCTCTTCAACCACATGCCTGACAACCTGCTTCTTCAACCACGACCCTAACAACCCGATTCTTCAACCACGACCCTGACAACCCGCTTCTTCAACCACAGCCTTGAAAACCCGCTTCTTCAACCATGACCCCGACAACCCGCTTCTTCAACCATCTTCCACTTAGTTTCCAGCAAGGTGAGGACAACAAAAAATCTCAATATGACTCGGGGAATGGCAACAACCAAAATTCAGTAAGGCATAACACAGTTTTGGCAAGTACAGATATGTTGGGATTTACCAGAAAACACAGGTTAACTTCACGGGTTAATGGTTTCAGAAATGCGAGAAAGATGCAGAGGTCGACAATGGAGTCCCAATGAGTTAGGAAAATGATGAGAGAATGAAAAGAACCCCTCCAACATGATGAATTTCAATCTTAAACTGCATGTGCCTGAGCTGACACATGTCGCCCATAAAGCACATTCCTTTCCATTTGGAAGTCACCCATCCTCCCAAAGGAGCTTAGGATAAAAGCATATCCTTCTAATCAACTTTTGGAATAATAATAAATTATT
Source organism: Picea mariana (assembly GCA_032191745.1). Classification (NCBI taxonomy): domain Eukaryota; kingdom Viridiplantae; phylum Streptophyta; class Pinopsida; order Pinales; family Pinaceae; genus Picea; species Picea mariana. The sequence continues at coordinate 37,805 of JASDQU010032049.1, read as the reverse complement.
ATTCTCTTGGACATAAGCCCTTAAGCTTAGCCACTCTTTCCAACCTCTCAGTACCCTCTCCCTTACCCAGCCTAGTGGATCTTCGTCCCCCATCACTCTTTCTTCGTGGTTGGTCTACACATAACGATGTATAAATTTTATTAATGATCTACATATTTACATATACAGAAAATCAGGCTTATGGCCTTTAACACCTACGCTCTCTGGCCTAATAACACATAAGCCTAACAACTTATCAACACTTGGCTCACTAGCCTACAAACATTAATACATTTCACAGGGGCTCGTCCTGCATTATTACAATCCCCTCCCCTTATTTTTGCACTGTCCCCAGTGCAGTTTATTTACACAACATCAACAAGATTTTCAAAATATTCAAAATGATGTGGGTATTCTGCCCGCATAGCATCCTCATGCTCCCACGTCGNAGCTGACACATGTCGCCCATAAAGCACATTCCTTTCCATTTGGAAGTCACCCATCCTCCCAAAGGAGCTTAGGATAAAAGCATATCCTTCTAATCAACTTTTGGAATAATAATAAATTATTATTCTCTTGGACTTAAGCCCTTAATCTTAGCCACTCTTTCCAACCTCTCAGTACCCTCTCCCTTACCCAGCCTAGTGGAGCTTCGTCCCCCATCACTCTTTCTTCGTGGTTGGTCTACACATAACGATGTATAAATTTTATTAATGATCTACATATTTACATATACAGAAAATCAGGCTTATGGCCTTTAACACCTACGCTCTCTGGCCTAATAACACATAAGCCTAACAACTTATCAACACTTGGCTCACTAGACTACAAACATTAATACATTTCACAGGGGCTCGTCCTGCGTTATTACAATCCCCTCCCCTTATTTTTGCACTGTCCCCAGTGCAGTTTATTTACACAACATCAACAAGATTTTCAAAATATTCAAAATGATGTGGGTATTCTGCCCGCATAGCATCCTCATGCTCCCACGTCGTGTCCTTAAGATCGTACCAAGTCCACTAGACCTTTACAAGCCTTATGGCTCGATTCCGGAGCTGTCTGTTCTTTCGGTCCAATATGCACACTAGATGCACCTGTAAGATGCCTTCTTTCTCCACTTGAATCACATTCCAATCAATCACATGATTAGGATTAGGTATATATTTCTTAAGCAATGAAACATGAAACACATTATGTACAGTCATGGATGCAGGCAATGCAAGCATATATGCAACTGGTCAAATCCTTTCTATGATTTCAAATGGCCCATAGTATCTGGCTGCCAACTTGAAACAGTTTCCCAGCTTTAGTGGGATTCTATTGGCTTTCACTTTCAAGAAAACATGATCACCCACTTTAAACTCCCTGTGGGTTCTGTTCTTATCAACATAATGTTTTTGCATGTCATGGGAAGCCTTCAAATTCTGCTTAATCTTCAATATTTTCTCTTCCATTTCCTTGAGAAACTCTAGCCCAACCACTTCCCTATCAGCTGGGTTGTCCCAGCTTATTGGTGTGTTGCACTTTCTGCCATAAAGTTCTTCAAACGGGCTCATCTTTAGTGATGCTTGATACCCATTGTTGTAGGAAAATTCTACCAAGTGTAGGTAGTCTTCCCATTTAGATGGTTTGTCCATCACATACATCCTTATCATATATTCTATCATTTGGTTCACCCTCTCTGTCTGCCCATCAAACTCACGATGATAAGCAGTGATAAAGTTCAGATTCGTTCTGAACCCTTTGAATAACCTCTTCCAGAACTTTGAGGTAAATTTCAGGTCTCTGTCAGACACAATTGTCTTGGGAATATCGTGCAATCGTGTTACTTCCCTCATATACATATCAACAACATTAGCTTCCTTGTGAGTGGTTTTCAATGGAATAAAATTGGCAACTTTCGTAAGCTTATCCACCACCACCATGATGGAATCATGTTGCTTAATTTTTCTGGGTAATCCTGTGATGAAATCCATTTTCACCACTTCCCACTTCCACTCAGGAATGGGTAAAGGTTGTAGCAACCCTGCGGGGTGCCTATGTTCAACTTTGACCTTTTGACACTCCATACATATGGAGATGTATTCTGCAATTTCCTTTCTTCATACCTGGCCAAAAGTAATGGCTCTTGATTGATGCCATTGTTTTCTGATATCCATAATGCCCAACATAAGACACATTATGCATTTCTTTCAAGATCATAATTCTCAATTCCTAGAAATTAGGTACATAAATTCTATTTTTGTACATGAGTGTTCCATCAGCTTCCAATTTATAATCTTCCACTTTCTATAGCATCTTACCTTGTTGTAGCTTTGTCACCAATTCCATGTACTACAAATCTGCATTTGCAGCTTCCGAAATTCTGCCTTTAATATCAGTTTGATACATGCTAATGGTTGTAGCATGTAGTTCATGCACTCTTCTGCTGAGTGCATCAACCACTTTGTTCTCATTTCCTTTGATATGCTTGATATCAAAGTCATACTCACAAAGGAATTCCAACGACCTACTCTGCCTAGCATTTAAGGTTGGCTGATCAAACAAATACTTTATACCATTATGGTTTGTCCTCAGTTCAAACCTCTTTCCCATGAGGTAATGTCTCCATTTCTTTAGAGCATGTACAATGGTCATCAACTCCAAATCATGAATTGCATAGTTCTTTTCATGCTCTTTCAATTTTATGGAATCATAAAATATTACAAACCCATTCTTGTTGAGGACCCCCCCCCCCGGTCCTTCTTTCCATGCATCTGTACACACTACAAAATATTCATTTGGATCTACAATCCTCAAGATTGGAGCATTGGTTAACCGCTGCTTCAATTGTTGGAAGCTTCTCTCACATCCTTCTGTTCATTGAAATTTCTTCTCCTTCCTTTGCAAGGAAGTGATTGGGTGAGATATCCTTTAGAGCCCTGCAATGAACCTTCTGTAATAGCCAACTAGACCCATAAAGAATCTAACTTCTGTCGCATTCTTAGTTGCTGGCCATCCTCTAATGGCCTCTATCTTCTCAGGGTCCACGACTATCCCATCTTTTGAAATGACATGTCCCAAATAATGGATTTGCTTTTGATAAAATGATCACTTGCTCAATTTGGCATACAACTGATGTTCTCTTAGCACTTGCAACACCATCCTCAAATGATATCCATGCTCTTCCTACGACTTGGAATACACCAGGATGTCATCCAAAAAGACTATGACAAACTTGTCTAGGTATTCTTTGAATACACCATTCATTAGGCACATGAAAACAATGGGTGCATTTGATAACCCAAATGGTACCACTGTGAATTCATAATGACCATACCTTGTTCTGAAGGCGGTCTTGTTGATGTCTTCATCCTTTATCCTTACCTAGTGGTACCCTGACCTGAGATCTATTTTTTTAAATATCTTGGCATCCTTCAACTGGTCAAAGATATCATCGATCCTTGGCAAATGATACTTGTTCTTAATAGTCACTTTGTTCAATTGTATGAAATTGATGCACAATCTCAATGTCCCATCTTTCTTTTTCACGAACAAGACTGGGGCACCCCAAGGTGACACACTTGGGCATATATACCCCTTCTTCAGAAGTTCTTCAAGCTCAATTTGCAACTCCTTCAGCTCTGGTGTACTCATCCTGTAAGGAATTTTTGACACTGGAGCTTCTCCAAGCATCAGGTTTATAGAGAAATCAATATCTCTCTTTGGGGGTAGTCAGGGTACCTCCTGGAATACATCTTCAAACTCTTTTAACATTGCATGTTCTTTAATATTTGACACCTTATCCTTAGGTGCTTCATCCATAGAGTTGCAAATATTTGGCAGCCCTTCCTATAACACTTCTTCAGTTGCATTGCTGAGATTTCTGTGATAGTAACTGCCCTTGGGATTCCCTGCACTTTCCTTGGTTTTCCTTCCTCATCTAGTCAAGTGAATTCCTTGTTACGACAGTCTAAGATGACATGGTGTTGGTCCAACCAATCCATCCCAATTAGACAATCATAGGAACCTAAAGGTAGGATGTTCAATTCAACCCTTGTGCTTAGTCCATTCATGTCCACTGGACAAGACTTAACCAACTCAAGAACCTTTCTCTTAGCACCTGTACCCAGCTGCACTAACCAAGATTTTCCTTGCTTGCTTCTTGGAAAACGAAAAATTTCCACCATTCTAGGATCTATATAACTATAACTAGCCCCTGAATCAATTAAAATAGTAAAGGTATGGTTATTGATCATACCTTCAACTTCAATCATGTGTGATTGAATCTTGGCTTTCCTGTTGTCCAGGGTTGCATAGATCCTTGGTATTCTAATGCCCATGTCCTCCACTGTTTCTTCTTGCTGAACATTGTGGACAACTTTCATTTTTCCATTTTTTTGGGGACAATCTCTGTACTTGTGGTTTCCCTGACAACCCCAACATTGAATGGGCGTCTGCCTTGGCCTTTGTCACCCTACCTCAACCATTTTATGCTCTCTAAAATATGGTTTTCCTTGAAGACTGTTTCTGAAAAAGGGAGGTTTGTTTCCCTTCTGCCTCTGCTCTTTCTTGAACTTCTTCTTGTCATCCCAAG
>JASDQU010032047.1:6756-16868 GCA_032191745.1 Picea mariana | reverse complement strand
AAACTTACTTGAAAGCTCTTGGGGAAAATGTTTGGTTCTCAGTTGCTTCAGGATACAATGATTTGAAGAAACCAAAGACTGCAGCTCAGAAGGAAGCAAAAAGGAACAACAAATTCACAATAGATACCATCCTGGATGGATTGACAGATTCAGTGAAATCCAAGGTGGGATCATGTGCAGCATCAAAAGAGATTTTGGACAAGCTACAAGACCTTTATGTAAGGGAAGATGCAAAAGAAGAAGAAGAAGAAGAAGAAGTTGAAGCAAATTACAACATCTCATATTTCAAAGAAGAAAATAGAGGTCAATTCTTTTTCTTTAATTGAGAAGGAGTAGGTCAGGTTGAATTTGAATGTCCTCATCCAAGGATTGAAAGAAATGACACTGAAGAAAAAAATTCCAATGATGAAGAAGAAAATCATGAAGAAAAAATTATTCAACAAGAAAATGAGAATCTTAAAAAATTGAAGCATGTTGAGATTGAAAATAGCAAGCTCAAAGACACACAAAGAAAAATAAGAAGTGAATTGGGTAGTTGTGAAAATACACTTGTAATATTGAAGAAACAATTAGAAGACTTTGAGAAACTAAGAGAAGAAACCATTTCCTTGAAAACTCTACTTGAAGAAGAAAGAATAATAGGAGAAGTAAGGAATGTCCAAATGAATAAGAAAGAATAAGATTGTGAGAAACTTGAACAAGAAGTTGCCTCATTGAGGAAGAGCTTAAGAAACTCTCAAGTGCCAAAAGACTTAACACATCTTGGATGCATGGGTGAAAATTCATACAAAGAAGATGCAAATACCAACAAGAAGGTTGAAGAAAGAGCTATACAGACAGTTGATGAGAAGTGGACCAGGATACTAGAAAGAAGGAATGATTACAAAAGAGATGAATATACAAGAAGACCTCCTACCTTCATAAATCAAAGAAGATTCAATCAGTATGAAGGAAACTATAGAAGAATAGATCATGAACCCAAATGGACTACATCACAAAGAAGCCCACTTACTCCAAGGTATCAAAATTTCTTTCTTGGTCATTGTTATACTTGCAAAATTTTTGGACATAAGGAAATTAATTGCAAAGTCAATGAAAGGAACACATACGCAAGAAACATGAATGGTGTAAATAGAAGATATGGAAATAATCATGGATTTGTCAACATAAGTTATAATTCATTTTCCCCATTGATGGACAAAAATATTGCATGCTACAAATGTAATTATCTTGGTCACAAAACACGAGATTGCATATATATGAATGAAGATGTCCCTATTCCAACCACAATATGGAGAAGGAAAGATATTCCAAACAATAAATATTGTCGAATAGAATTGACCGCTGAAGAATGTAAAGAAGAAGATGAATGGTACATAGACAGTGGATGTTCTTCACACATGACAGGGGATCAAGACAAATTCATCAGCTTGAAGAGAAAGGGTGGCAATGTTGCATTTGGAGATGACTCATCTGCCAAAATACTTGGAGAAGGTGTAGTAGAGATTGGAAGAAAAAATGTAAAAGTAAAGAATGTTCTATTGGTTGAAGACTTGAATCATAATCTGCTCAGTGTTAGTAAAATCTGTGATCAAGAATACACTCTTATGTTTGATACCCGAAAATGTAAAATCAGAGAAAATAACTCAGGAAGATTGGTTGCAATTGCAACAAGAAGACCGAACAACATATACATCCTAGACATGAAGAATACAAAGAAGACAGAAGCCACACAAAAGGATTCTAAGGAAGAAAAAGTCCCAAGGACCAAAAATAAGAATGAAGTATTATTGAGTGCCACATGTTCAGGGGGAGCAACCCCAAATAAGAGAGTTACATTTTTCCATTAAACTCAGGGCAAGAATCCCTAACCTTTTCCATTGATGTCAAAGGGGGAGAGAAATTGGGACCATGATGATAGGGGGATCATGAGTGTTGCCATCAATGACAAAGGGGGAGATTGTTGGAAGATTGGTTGTTATCATTGATGTCAACCATAGTCATGCGTTTTGGACCGCAAGATGGATAAAGGTATTTGGACATGAAGGACAATGCACATGCATATACAACATGAATGACTGGGTAGTATACATAATGTTGTTTCTAGTGGTATGTGGCACGTAATGTGGATCCTCATGGTTGAGGAGAAATGAATTTTTGAAGATGACAAAGTGAATTGAAGAAGGAAGTACATGTAGGCCCTAAAGATAATTAAAGAAAAGAATTACAAAATAAGAAAGTGTTAGGTCGGCCCTAATGTTAAAATGAAATGACATAAATGGTATAAATAAACATCATTATACATTCAATTTAATACAAGTTGAATTTCATAGGAAATAAGAAGAAAAGAAGGCCGAATTTCAAGGGAGGATGAAGTCTTTTGGTGATGTGTTCTAAGGTATGTTATTTTCAGGTCATCTTACCAATTTTTCTATAACTTTTTTTATAGAACGATTCATATGGTGAAATATCTATGGTATTGAGAATACATATCAAGGTACCTCTGGTAAAAAATTTAGCTCTTGATTCACTATAATTATAGAGATACACTCTGTGGATGATAGGGTTTGTGACCAGTTCTGAAGCTAGTCAATAAACAGGTGTTCCGGGTAAAACAATCATAACTTATTCATAGAGAATCCAAATGATGTGGGACAAATTTCATTGGAAATATTATGGATTGTAGTTTATTTTTTGTGAGTTTCAGAATCGGATGTAAAATATTGAGCACGGGGCATTCTGTACAAGTTCGGTCTCGTGAATAGACCATAATTGAATTAAGTCTACCATTCTTTCTATAACTTCTTTTTGGGGAGGATTCAAGGAGTGAAACTTGGAGGAGTTTTAGAGAATAAATTGAGTAATATTATATACAAGATCAGAGTACTCTAATAATTTAAGAATTGTAGAAATTGAAGAAGTCTCAGGAAGCATTATCAGGTTCTATGTGATGATTGGTTGATGGTGATAATTTAATGTAAAGTTTTATTATCTCTCATGTATTCTTGGGTGGAAGGAAGGCGAAAGGATGGAGAGTTCAACTCTCTCTTGATATTGGAGGATTGTATCTTCCTCTTGGAGGTTTATCCCTCCCTTTACATTTGGAAGCTGTAGCTACCTTTAGAAGTCATTACTTCCTTTGAACAATAACTATTGATTATTTCTCATATATTGTGCATGGTGTATTGTGGTGTATTGGTGTAACTCTTATACTATTGCTCATTGCTAATTGTGTATAGTTGAATGGTTTAAGTATAAGTTGAAAAAGGTTTTAAATTATACTTGATACTGATTCACCCCCCTCTCAGTACCAACAAAAATCCCTCATGGGAATACTCTTTACGGTTGAGTTATCCTAGAAGTATGGTTGGAGAACGCATGTTTAAATGTGGAATAATGAGATGAAGATCAGTGAATTTGTCAGTGGAACTATCCTGGATGGATAGTTCTTGTCATTCCATTTCCAGTGGTATGTGGAATGTCACATAACTCTTCATGGTTTGAGAGTTATGGCCTTTACGAAGTTGGAGGACCCTCATATGTAGGCTTGAAGCCCCAAAAGGTCAAAGAAGTCAAAGATATTGCAAAGAAGAAATTATTATTTAAATGATAAAGTAAAGTGACAAACTCAAGGATGATTATTTAAATAATAAAGTGAAGTGACAAAATCAAAGAATATTATTTAAATGATAAAGTGAGGTGACAAAGTCAAGGAGGAATATTTAAATGATAACATAATAGAGAAATTTCAAAATATGGAAATTGGTTAACCATAAAATGAGGAAAATGGGTTAAGTGACCTAGAATATGCTTCTAAGGAAGCTACTTGGAGAGTATAAGTAAGAGGCAAGGGTCTCTTGTTAAAATATATCTCTTGAGAAGGTATTGAAGATCTATTCTGAGAGAGAGAGTGTATGGAGGATCTTATGGATGCATCAAATCTTTTGTAAGTCTGAGATCTTGACGACAAAATTTTTGGAAGTTCAGAAACCCTATTTTATGAGGTATACGCTGGTTGTAGTGAGCCAGGGCGTATACATACACGGTCTGAATGAGGACAGGGTGCGTACAGTGGATGAAGTCATGAAGACTTGTGTGTGAGATGGTGCGAGACTCTTGAAGACTAAAGTAGGTTCCAGATTTGCATTCTATGGGCTTAGATATGCCATAAAAATTCTGGTATGGTTACATTGTTTTCTTGATGGATACTCTTGCTTGTTGTGTAGTGAATTCTTAAGGCATTCTTATTAATGTTATTGTGATGTGGTTTGTGTTGGCTGATAGAGTGAGAAACACTCTTATCATTCAGTACTAATATGATTTCCATAATATGTTGATGGCTTATACATTATTGAGTAGCATTCATATTGTATGGTTGAGGAGCATGAGTAAGTTGCTTGAGAGATTGGATGTGTTGTGATTGGTTATGGGTCAAATTGGATAGTGAAAAACATAAGAGAATGCGATTGAAGGTTGCAGAGGATTTGAGTTTATCTTGAAGAGAAAACCCTAAGTACTCAAATGTGATCCGCAGGTTGTAGTACAGACTGGTCATGTATATACGCGAGTTGTACTACTGGTAGGGCACATACATATGCATGTTGCACTACCAAAAATTCATGTACCTGTTGACAGATTGACATCTATTGAGGATTGTTGCCTCATCTTAGTTGGTGTTTAGGGTGTAAGATGAGTCTTTCATAATAGAGTTGGTTCTCTTGTAAAGTTGTATTTTATTCAGTTGTTGTCGATAACCTAAGGATTATAGTCCATAATAAAAATAAAATTGTACATACATATTATGTTCCTTGTGTTCCTTGTGATGATGATTTGTTTATGATATATTGTTGATATCTATTGCTAATATATGTTCACATTTAACTGATTATAAATGACAACAATAATTAATGAGTAAATGGTGATTTCTAATAAATGAGTTATGTGAAAGGGAAGTTTTGGGAAAAAGAGCCCTACACTGTTCACCCCCGCCCCCCTCTCAGTGTAGTTGTTGTGTCCAACAATTGGTATCAGAGTGGGCCTTCTGATGTAAGAGCATCGTTCACTCAATCAAGTGAGCCAACACGAGGAGGAAAAGAGACAGATGGAGAGCGCCAGCATTCAAATTTTGGGAACATTGTAATATGGCTGCGCCAAACATTAAGATGTTGATGTGATGAAGTGCACTTGTACATTATAACGGACCTTGAGCGGATAAGCTCTCGTCCTTAAGTAGATAAGGCATTTATTTAGATTTAATGCAAGTAGATAGAATAGTTAAGTCTAGATTAGACAGTTTCTACTTACGAGAGGGAAAACGGAGTATAGACACCCTCCTTTGTATCATTGTATCATTAGCATTCAGATTATTCAGCATTAGCATTGAGGAGAAGAGCAGAGAGCTTGTGAAGAACCTCCATGTATAGTTATTGAATTAATAGGAAGAGCTTTGATTCAATCCCATGGATGTGTTTGATCTCTGTGTGTTGTTGATATTATGCTTATGCATGTTTGCTTCTTTTTATGCTTATCTTCTATATGCTGCATACATGATTGCATATTAGGTTCAAAACCTGAGAGAATGAGAAGATAGAGTTCAAATTGTTTCTCTGTTTGAGCCAGGAGATTCCTGCATAGAGTGAAGTCGAATTCCTCCGCATAGAGTGCGTTGAGGAGGCCAAGCAGTTGAAATTTTGTTCTCTTTTGCCCAGAGTCGTGTTGGGTTATTCGATCCGTGTAGGTGAAGTGCAGGACGGATTCTAGGTCTCAGAGCCGATTTTGAGAGAAGATGAACTGGACAACTGTTGGCAGGAGTGCGCAGGGTCCGGACGACTTCAACTCTTTGAGAGTTGTTGGAAGTCGAATACAGGAAATGTGTTGAAGTTCTCTGAAGGAGTTAGAGGAACCAAGCTCAGGAGGGATAGTTCCTTGCAAGTATCATGGGGTCAGACCCAGGAGGAACGTGAACCGAATCGAGTGTTGGAAGTAGGAGGATTCTCCAGAGGAAGAGAATCGACGACTTGAACTGCTTGGAGAGGATTCACCTTCAAGCACAAGCAGAAACCAATTTCCATCGCATATCGGTGTATCGGGGGTGGCGAGTGCAAGGATTACATGCATGTCAAAATCGCGAGCTGCGATTTCCCGATTTAATCGGAGCTGTCAAATTGTGACGTGTACAGGTGGCACCGATTCGGTGTATCGGGGTTTTGGCATTCGGGGTTTCCAGCAGCAAGGGAACTTCGCGTTGTGGATTCGTGATCAGCGAAGTCCCGAGGTTGACGTGGTAGCGTGGGGCCCGAAGGTATAGTGGAATACAGGTGGCATCGCATCGGGGAAGCGATACCTCTGCGTTCGAGATTTGGAGTGTCAAGTGATTGGCATCTCCAGTGACGATACCCCGAGGATTGACCGTTGAGCATCGACATTCAGGGTTCGGCATTTGATTGCACGGGAACGTGGTTGTGAGTCTCGCGATATTGCGAGGTCCGATCTCCCGACTTGCGAAAGGGAGAATCGCCGAAAAGTATCCTGTGGGTGACGAAAACTCCAAGGGGAGTCGGAAGAGCGTTGACTCTTCAGGCCGTGTGTAGGAAGGTCCTGGTGAGAGCGATCGCGCTTGCTGAGGGGCAGGTTGTGTCAGAGTGGTATCAGAGCCTGAAGGTCTTGTCTGTATATCTTAGGCGAGAGAAGGGAAGAAGAAAGAGGAAACACTCTGACTCACAACTTTCGTCAGAGTGGTATCAGAGCAGGTTGAGGAGTTGAAATCTCTTTGTTCAGGTAGCAGAGAGAAGTAGACAGATACAATGCCGCCCAGGAGAGAGAGGCAGTCACCTGATCGTGAGGGCAGGGATGCTCGAAGGAGGGGTAGGCCAGCAGGAAATCCATAAATGGAACGTCAAATACGAGATCTCAGGGCGAGACTCGAAGATATGGAGACCACCCAGAGGCGTGGAGTCGACGCAGGGGAGTTCATTGATCCCGAGATTGAAGAGGAAGATGGACACGACGCCGAGGAGATCTCAGCGGAAGATGCTTCAACCGAGAGGTTGATTAAATCCATTTCGAGGATGAGTTCGAAGATAAAGATGGACATTCCCGTCTATGAGGGAAGTCTAAATGCTGAGGAGTTGCTGGATTGGATCCGAGCACTCGACACCTACTTCGATTATGAGGACATCGAAGAGGACAAAAAATTAAGGCATGTCGTCATGAAGCTGAAGGGACATGTAGCCTTATGGTGGGACGAGCTGCAGGCAGACAGACGTTCCAAAGGAAAACAGAAAATCAAAAGCTGGGATCGGATGATCGCCAAGATGAAGGCGAAGTTCATTCCGATGGACTACCAGATCACTCTGTTCAGGCGCATGCAGAACCTGAGACAGAAGTTGATGTCGGTGAAAGAGTACACCGAAGAATTCTACAGGCTCAACATTCGAGCTGGTCATCGGGAGAGTGATGATGAAAAAGTGGCGAGAAGCCTCAAGGGAAAAATAAGAAAGGTGGAACCTCACAGCAGAGGCAGCAGAATATTGAGTCAAGGAGGCAGCGACCGGATCAGCAAGGAGATTATGCTGATGCAAATACATTTCCTCGTACCTGAGGTAGAGGAAGAGGCAGAGGAGGAGTTATCACATGTTTCATGTGTGGTAAAGACGGTCATAAAGCCGTGGACTATCCAGAGAGGAAGGCGGACAGAGGAAGAGCTCATATCGCTGAGGCGCAGCAGGGGCGTGATGTTGAGAGCGAGGATGAAGACACTGGAAGTGGGAAGTCACTGATAGTGCATAAAGTTCTCTTGAAACCCAAGAAAGAGGTGGAGGACACAGCTCAGAGATGTCGACTGTTCCGGACGACTTGCAAGACCAAGGGATGGAAATGCAAGGTCATAGTGGATAGTGGGAGCACCGATAATCTCGTTTCGACCGAGATGGTGGAGAAATTGGAGCTGAAGACACACAAGCACCCGAGCCCATACCAAGTGACATGGTTGCAAAAAGGACACTAGGTATGTGTTACGAGACAATGCTTGGTAAATTTTAAAATGGGTGAATATAGGGACGAAATTCTGTGTGATGTCATTCCCATGGATGTCTGTCATGTATTATTGGGAAGACCATGGCAGTTTGACAGGAATGTGGTTCATGATGGGAGGATGAACACCTATACCTTGGAGAAGGATGGGAAAACACACACATTGCTGCCGATAAAGGATAAGGAAGTGAAACCAAAAGTTAGTAGCATGATACTTCTCATGGGTGGGAAGGAGCTTCTCACAGAGCTGGAGAAGGATGAGAGTCCACAATTCTTTGTTGTCAGGAAGCCGAGAATTGTCCTGACAAGCACAAGAGTGGATGACTTGCCAGACGAGATTCATGAACTGCTGGGAGAGTTCGCTGATATCATCGTGGACGAACTACCTCGTTCGTTTCCACCGATGTGGAGTGTGAGTCACTACATTGACCTCATACCCAGAGCAAGCTTACCAAATAAGGCAGCGTACAGGTTGACACCTCAGGAGAACGAGGAGGCCAAAAGGTAGGTACAGGATCTGCAAGACAAGGGACTAGTGAGGGAGAGTCTGTGTCCATGTGCCATTCCAACGGTACTGAGTCTAAAGAAGGATGGAGGCTGGAGGATGTGTACAGACTCCAGGGCCATAAACAAGATCACCATCAGGTACAGGTTCCCATTACCGAGAATGGATGACTTGATGGATTGCCTGAGTGGGGCGAATTATTTTTCGAAGATAGACCTCAAGAGAGGATATCATCAGATCCGGATGAGAGAGGGAAATGAGTGGCAAACATCATTCAAGACAAACAAGGGTTTGTACGAATGGCTGGTCATGCCGTTTGGGTTGACAAACGCGCCAAGTACTTTTATGCGGCTGATGAATGAAGTCCTACGGGAATTCATTGGCAAATTTGTTGTTGTATACCTGGATGATATTTTGATTTTTAGTAAAACCAGGGAAGAACACTTGAGGCATTTGGCCATTATGATGAGGAGACTGCAGCAGGAGAAGCTGTTGGTTAATTTGAAGAAGTGTTCCTTCATGCAGACAGAACTCATATATATGGGTTTTGTAATTTCGGCAAATGAGTTGAAAATGGATACTGAGAAGGTGAATGTGATCAGGGATTGGCCATCGCCAAGGAATGTTTTCGAGGTAAGGAGCTTCCATGGTTTGGCAAGCTTCTACAGGAAATTTATTCGGAATTTCAGTAGAATCAGTGCCGCAATGATGGACACTGTGAAAAAGCAGCATAAAGTTTTCCAGTGGACAGTCGAGGCTGAAAAGAGCTTCAATCTGTTGAAGCGGAAGATTACTGAGCAGCCTATTCTGGTGCTGCCATATTTTCAGAAAACCTTCCAAGTGAAGTGTGATGCCAGTGGGTATGCCGTTGGAGGGGTCTTAAGTCAGGATGACAGACCTGTGGTATACTACAGCGAGAAGCTGGATGATGCGAAGTTGAAGTACTTCACATATGACAAAGAATTCTATGCCATCATCCAGGCATTGAAGAAGTGGAGGCACTACCTGATACCCAAAGAATTCATGATGTACAGTGATAATCATGCACTGCAATTCATGAGCCAGCAGGAGAAGCTGAACCAGAAGCATGCGAAATGGGTAGAGTATATGCAGAATTTGACCTTTGTCATAAAGCACATTTCAGGGACTGCAAATAAGGTGGCAGACGCCTTGAGTCGAAAATGTTTATTGCTGTAGGAATTCAGGGTCAAGACTTTAGGGTTTGAAAACCTGAAGGATATGTATGCAGGTGATGCTGATTTCGGGGAAGCATACGAAGCAGACGAGAACCCAGTTCTCAGGGATAGGAGTCCATGGATTGACTACCTGGTCCAGGATGGATTGCTTTTCAAAGGCAATCAATTGTGCATCCCAGATTGATCTATGAGAGAGAATTTGGTGAAGGAGAAGCACAGCGGAGGCTTAGCAGGTCATTTTGGGCATGAGAAAACATTCGCCAAGCTAAGCGAATCATATTTTTGGCTGGGCATGCGGGCAGATGTAAAGCGGTTTGTTGACAGGTGCAGGATATGTCAACATGTTAAAGGCTGAAAACAGAACACAGGGTTCTATCAGC
>JASDQU010032045.1:13459-25719 GCA_032191745.1 Picea mariana | reverse complement strand
AAGTGAGTAAAGTATCTTTATTAAAAAGTAACAAGGAGGTCAGTGTGTAGTGGATGGTACCATTGAGAAAGAACAGAAAGGTATCTCTAGGCTCAACTCACATTCTTCTTTTGTAGTTATTGTGATGTTTTCATGACTAACCGCTAATCAGACCTCCTTGTTACTTTTTAATAAAGATACTTTACTCACTTACTCAAGTTTATTGGAAGAAAATATACGAGATACCTCTAAGCTTGATGGTTACAGTATCACTTCCTTATACAGTGGTGAAGAGTTTCAAGAGCAATTGTTTTGGAATGCCTTAATAAAATGAATTTTTTTGCAAAAATATAGCTAATTACAACAAGTCAATATTCATTTGATGCTTAGCAGACAACAAAATTCAAGTGTAACATTGTTTTGAAGAAAAATCCTTCTTTTATATTTCCTTGAAACTGTCTACTCCTGGTGAAATAATTACTTACATTAATCTCTAGAATTGCTTTATTAACAAAATTCAAAAACTATTTACATATGTAGAGTAGAAAATTTAGAAAAAGTTTCAAGAACAAGGGGGGACTTCCCCATCTACTAAGGCCAATGCCTTGTCAGTTGACATGACCTATAGAAAATCCTCTTTGGAAATAGGCTTATGACAAAATTTGATTCGGTGTCCATTTACTACAAAGGAGACTTGTCCATCGTCAATTACTTTGATTTTTATAGCTCTATTGTCATATACAATGTCTACCTCATAAGGGCCCAACCACAGGGTGGTGAGTTTTCCTTTGAAGGTTTTAAATCAAGAGTCAAAAAACAAATCCCAGTCACCAAGTTGGAAGTGTTTCTTCTTAATAAAATTGTCATGCTACTTTCTCCTCTGGTTTAGGACTAATATTGTTCGTTGGATGGAGCCTTGCCTGATCTCATCCAACTCATTCAATTATAGGGATCGTTGTTTCTGAGCCTCATCCAAGTTCAATCCCAATTCTGTGACAATGCGGAAAGTCCTTACTTTGAATTCTATTGGTAGAAGTACTTGTTTCCCATACACTAGCTCATAAGGGGTATGCCCAATGGTGTTCCTCCAGGTGTTTCAATATGCCCACAAAGCCTTTGGAAGCCTATCAACCCAATTATGGTGATGTAATTGAATAGTCTTGGTTAAGATAGCTTCTGGAACTTTGTTTGTATATTCTATCTGACCATTGGCTTGTGGGTGGTATGGAGAAGATTTACAGTGTTTAATCCCATATTTCTCTGTTATCTCTCTCATCATCTTGGAAGTGAATTGAATTCCTTGGTCTGTAACAATTTCACACAGGACACCGAAGTGGGTAAAGATGTCTTCCTAGATAAATTCGACAACAGAATTTTCTGTAGCCCTAGATAGGGATTTTGCATCTACCCACTTTGTGACAGTCTGTACAAACCAAAATATATTTCTTTTTATGGGACATGTGTGAAATTGGTCCTATAAAGTCAAGGGCCCATTTTTTGAAAGGTTCTATCATAACTTGAGCATGCAAGGGAATTTCTTCAGCTGACGTAGGTCTTCCTATACTTTAGAAACTATCACAACTTCTCACATACTTAGCAGCATCTTTGAAAATGCTAGGCCAATAGTAACCCGAATTTAACACCTTATATGTTTTCCATCATGAAAAATTCCTAGTATTTATGATACCTCATCCTCTCGGAAACATCTATGAATAATCAAATCAGGACCTGTGTGAAAAAGTTCATGACCAACCCAAGAGTAATTAGCACTCTATGTAATAATTTTATGATTTTCATGAGGTGACAAATGAGACGATAACTTCCTAGTAGCAAGATAGTTTTCCATATCTGCAAACCACAGGGTATTCATAGAGAGGGAAAAAAGGTGCTTGTCTGGGAAACTATCATCTACAAGGATATCATCATCCTCATTTTTTATTTATTAAAGAAAATAAACTACCACATTATCCTTTCCAGGTCGGTCAAGCACAGTGATATTAAATTCTTGTAATAGCAAGAGCCATGTAGTCACTTGGCCATTAGTTAAGGGTTTATTCATGAGAAATCTAATGGCAGAATGATCTGTATGTACAAATACCTCGTAACCTGTATTTTAATGACGAAACTTGTTAGTAGCATGAACAAATGCAAAGAATTCCTTCTCGGTAATTTTGTAGTTTAACATGATAGGGGACAAGTTCTTTCTCACAAAATAAATGGCATAGGACTTTTGGTCCTCTTTCTACCCTAATACTCCTCCTATTGCGGTGTCGAAGGCAGTAATGGATATATGAAATGGGAGAGTCCAATTGGGCCCTCTAAGAATTGGTGCCATGGACAAATTAGCTTTCAGGGTTTCAAAGGCAGTTTGACACTGCTCAGTCTAGACAAAATCAACATATTTTATTAGCAATCCAAACATGGGTGCATCAATATTTGTAAAATTTTCAATAAACTGTCGGTAATGTCCGGCATGTCTAAGAAAGATTCTCACCTCTTTTTGAGTCTTGGGGGGTGGAAGTCTAACGATGTCCTCAATATTTGTAGGATCGACTTTTATCCCTTCAGATGAAACATGATGTCTTAGAACCACTCCTTTAGTCAACAACATTTTACATTTTTCATGACTTAGAGATAGGTTCATTTCTTGGCATCTGATAAGGACTTTTTCTAAGTTATCTAAGGCTTCCTGGTAAGTGTTGCCTTAAACTGTAAAGTCATCTATCTAGACCTCCACACAATCATGAATAAGATCAATAAATATCCCTAGTACTGCTCGTTGAAATGTGGCAGGAGCATTACATAATCCAAATGGTAAAACCCTATAGGCATAGGTTCCCCAAGGAAAAGTAAAGATAGTCTTTTCCTCATCCTCGGGTGCTGTGAGAATTTAATTGTACCCGGTGTACCCATCTAAAAAGGAGAAATACTTCTTCCCAGAAAAGGTATCCAGAACTTGGTCAATGAAAGGAAGAGGAAAGTAGTCTTTCAAAGTGGCTTTGTTGAGTTCCCGAAAATCAACACAAATTCTCCATTTCTCGGTCACTTTCTTTAGAATCACTACAAGAGGGGATACCCACTTACTGTTGGAGATGGGATAAACAAATATAACATTTAATAACTTTGGGATCTCCTCTTTTACTATATCTTTGAGTGTTGGGTTCATCCTTCTTCTGGGGTTGCCTAACAGGTGTTACTTCGCCCTAGGTATATATGTGATGGATGCATGTGTCAGGTTGTATACCCTTCATGTCAGTGTATTCCCAGGCGAATGCTCCAGATTGTTCTTTAAGGATACTTACTAACTACTTTTGTTGGTTTGTATCTAGCCCGAAGTTTATATGTAAACATTTCCCTCGACTAATCTCGTAGGGCATAGTATAAGACATGATAGACTCATCTGAATTGAAGATAAAATATGTCGAAGATAAAATGGATGGGTCCAATTATTCCTAAAAAAATTCCCCAAACATGTACTCAAATTGGGGAAACAATTGTGGAAAATCCACACATGTGATAGCAGAAATAAACTGGTTTAGCACATTTTCTGTTGTGTGCTCCTGAAGTGCCCATGCATGGTCACTTGGCAATATGGGTTCTTCCCAGTCCTCATTCTCGTATGGACATTCAAGCCACCATAGATTCTCCATGATAGGTTGAGCTTGAAGGTAAATGGTTATCTTCTGGATAGAGAGTCCATTCGAGATGTTCATTTCTCCCTCTCTACAGCCAATAAATGTATTCTTTGGGGATAACCAAGGTCTTCCCAAAATGATGGGATGGACTTTGGTAGGATCCTTTGAGTGAATGACAAGAAAATCTACTGGGTACTCCCATAGGCTAAAGTAACCATGATATCATCTAGAATTCCTTCGGGTATAACTCTGGTCTTATCTGGTAATTCCAAAATGGTTGGGGTAGGCCTAAGAAGAAGTTGTAACTGTAATTTCTCCAAGGTAGTAGAGGTCATAACATTGATGGTTGCCCCTAGGTCTATGAGATTGTTTCCAATGGAAACCTCATTAACGGTTATGGTCACTACATGGTTTCTTGGGTTCCCATATTTTGCTAGCTTTGGATGCTCTAATATGGATTCATAAATTCCTTCTATCAAATGTACTGTAGGAGGGTCCTTCTGCTTCCTACCTAGCTTCTCAATGCACAATTTTTTGACTACCTTACTGTAGATTGGAATGTCTTTAATGGATTAAAGTAGGGGAATCTTAACATAAATATTCTTCAATTCATTCAAGATGTCAAATTCTGGTTGAGTGGTAAGTTTCTCGATTACCAATCTGTCTGGATAAGGAGGGGTGTTTGTAATTTGTGAAAGTTTATTTTGGGGAATCTTGGGTTATTGGTTTTTAGGAATAATAGCATATTCCCACCTAGTGTCATCTGTGGGTTGTTTGGTGGTTTCTTATTCTTATTCTTCCTCTTGGATGACTACTGAAGGCCTTTGCCTATCCATAACTTTTCCCAATCTTAGTTGAATTTCCTGTAATGGAACAAGGGTAATGACATACGTCGGGAAGGTCTTCATCTCAACATTGTGAAGAGGTTGAGGGGGATTATTATTGGGTTTGGGAACTGGTTGTGCCGATAATAATTTCAATCTTGGGGATTTTGTATTCTGATATTGTAGCGGTTGTTCTTGTGGAATAGGGGATAAAGGTGGTGGAACAAAACCTGGCAGAAGTTGCAGAATGTTTGGTGGAAACTAAGGATAAGGATGGTTGGACATAGGGATAGGTGGAGCTTGAGGTTTTCCTTGGTTATGTCCTCCTCTCCATCCTTGAAGCAAAGGATGTTGGTACTGTGTAGACCATTTTTTCCAACCTGGTGAGTTCCACTATTGTTGTTGTTGATAATAGGGTGGAACTTGAGATTGTAGATTTGGGTATGTGGGTTGGATCCTAGGCTGCCATGGCATCCTAGGTGCATAAAAAGACTCCCTAGGATCTCCACTTCTATATATGGCTAACAAACTGGGCAATGATAGACATTTCTCATTTGAATGGTCTTCTATGTAGAAGCCACAAACTGAAATGTTATCTAATGGGCATTCCCTCGAGTTATGCTTCCTTCTGCATCTAGGGAAATATATGCTCATTATTGCATTTTAATCCTCCTGTTTCTTTTTAATCTTTAGGGTGTCCAAATGGGAACCTATTGTGCTTAAGATATCTTTCTTGAAGTTCTCTAAAAGTTTCCCTATCTCTGCTCTTGTGATACTACCTGAACTAACTGGTTTTAAGTTTCTATTATAAGGGTCCTAAACATTCTTTCCTATTTTAGCTCTAATCCTTGAGTAATTCTTACACATTTCACATATTTCAGAAAATGGTTTATGAGAGATGTCACCTGATGCCATCAAGTTCAACATCTCTAGGTATTCTTCTGAAATTCCCTTAAGGAAAAGATCCTTAACTGCATCCTCTGGGAGGTCATGGTATTTTGATTTCTGGGAGATATAACCAAATCGTTCCATATAATCCTTGAGGGTCTCGTCTTCTAACCGTTGGATTTTGAAAATATCGTTACGAGATTCTTTGGTCTTGCAGTAGTCTTGGTACTTCTTAAGAAATATATCTTTCATGGCTTCCCAATATCTAATGTTGGATTGTCCCAACCCCATGAACCATCTTAGTGCAGAGTCCTTGAGGGTGGTAGGAAAGAGTTTTAGTTTCTGGGCATCTTGTAGGTAGTTGTATCTCCTACACAAGATGTCTAACTCAAACAAGAAGGTATCTGGATCTTCACTTCTTTTACCATAAATAGTAGGTAGTGCTGAGAGAGGAATATTATTCATGTTGACATTTGGGGTGGTGTCCAAAGCTAGAAACCTGAAGGTAGTTTCGGTTTAGTTTCCAACTTTATCTTCCTCCCTGTGTCTTGCATTGTTATAATCCTCTTGATCATACATATTGGTTTGGTTTCCAAAAAGAGAGTACCTAGGTGGTTTTATCTTCGAAGAGAACAAGGCTTCCCTTTGATGAAAAGGTCTTCCTACTGATTGGATGTCTAGGACTCTATTCGAGCTGGTTGAGATTATTGGTGCCAAAGTTTCTGTGTCAATTTGAGAGATAATTACGTTGGCTGAACTACCAAACAAAATATTCACCTGTTCAAGGTCTATTATGTCTTCAAAATTAGGATCTCCTAGTGGTGGTTTAAAAGCAAAGGTTGTATTGTTTGGTTCTGCAGGAGGCTTGAGTGGTATTGCCTCCTATCCCAATATGACTGATGCTTCAATTTTATGTTCTATAGTGCTCCCTGTCTTAGTCTCTTTGGGTTGAGCTAGCTCCTATTTTTTGGTATCGGTCTGTGAAATTTATGAGTGGAACATTCCTTCCCCCAAAAAGGTCAGAAGGAACCTTGGCTGAAAGATATGATTTATATTTAATGTATCTACCTTTTGGGTCTCTAGGTCTATTCATGAAAGTAAACAAAGAGAAAAAGAAAAAATACCATTAGGTTTGGGGGAACCTGCTATAGCAGATGCGCATGTTCTTACCTCTCGTCTTAAAGTTCCCCCACCACCAATCTAATGGTAAGTTTAAGAAATGATCTAATTCCTAACTATTTCCTACCTTGAGACAACTCCCCGACAATGATGCCAAAAATTATGGGTTCTCTATATGCACTAAAAACACACTAAAAATCCTCAATTAAATTGTCAACCTGGGGTAAGTAAACTTAGAGTTGTAGCAATATATATGCCAAGGTAGAAGGGTTGGTAGTAGTATAGTCTAACTAAGGAAGTGGCTCATCTATTCAAGAAAAGACTACCAATGATCAAACCCTACTAAGAAACTCAAACTATTTACCCTAAGTAACCTTTGGACCAAGGATCGATGGATAGTTCTAAGAAAGAAAATGAAAACCCTACTTAAAGAAAATTAACTGAATCATAACAATAAGAAAAAGCAAACTATTCATCTAATAAGCAATAGCAACAACAAACTACTTTAATTAACCTATTCAAATTCAATAAGCAACTATCCTATGAAAGAAAGTAAATAAACAAGCAAGTAGCTATTCTATTAAAGAAAATAAACAAACAAGAAAAACGACTAACTAACCAATGATAACTCCTACAACAAGTAAACTAAGTAAGAGTAATCAATAAGTAACTAATTAAGATAAGAAGCAAGTGAACTCTATTCTTGAATTAAGATTCACAACTACTTCTAATTTACAAAAGGAAATCTACTAAGTTGAAAGAAAGAGGAATTAGAAACTAATCTTTAATCTATGATAAGCAAACAACTCTTTAATATACCAAAGAAAGAAGACTATCTATCCTAGAACAACAAGAAAACTATCTTCTAATCTATGAAAGCAAGAAAAATCAAATGTAGTGCTGATGGTTATGTGAATGTCTCTAATGTTTTATAATATCACGATGGCACTTAACAATGAACGATAATTCAAGAGGAATAAATTCGATATTGACTTCAATAGCAAAGTGGAAGTGTGAATTAGGAAATCTAGTGAGAACTTAGTCATTGTGGAAACAACATCAACTATCCTGCATATCCATGTGATTATTCAATCATACATTAATCATCAACAGTATAAAGATACTTTCCTAGTAAATTCAATTGCACTCTATATTAATTAGGAAAATTCATACGAAGATTCATAACTGAAATCTAAATTAAATAATCAACTTTGAATTGAAATTGCAACCTAGAGCTAAGAAAGAAATTGCATGAAGTAAACTAAACTAGTTCTATTTTGACAATTCAATTTGCAAAAAGAGGAAATACTCATAAACAGAAATTAAACACTATTTCGGCATATGATAAAAAATCAAATGAGCAAACTAAATGGAAAATTAAATAAGCAAAGATAAGTAGCAACTAGATAGATAAACTAGAATTGAAAACTGAAGGCTAATGACTATTCATCTACTGAAACCCTGTCAAAGAAATCATGAATTAAAAACTTTGTTTTTATCATCTATTTCAGCATAAAAGAAAACTTATCTATCATCTAATTATACACAGGGTTATTGTCTAAGATTGAAAGATTTATTCTACTAACTAAAGAGTCATTTTCATATTAACAAGATTCTTAATAATAACCTGCAAAACTAAATTAAACCAATTAAATCACAAACAACAATTTATACAACAAAGAAGAAAAATGACAATTCATGTACAGGAAATAAATAAAAAGACAACTACATTATTCAATTCACAAGAAAACTCATTAGATAGTCACCCACAATATTGGTGACCCCTCCAACAAGTCGTGGTTAATCTTCAAAGGCACACCACGAACTTTAACAACATGAATTCATCATTAAAACTAAAAGGCAGTCTTTACACAATTCTGGCAAAATGAAAATGGAAAAACAAAGATAAAATTGTATTTGTCTCTAACTCTTTATTCCTTAACTTCTTAACTATTGCCTGATCATTGAGGTGGTATTTATAAGTTAGAAAAGATGATAGGTCAACCACTAGAGGGTCAATCCTCTTCTAAAAACAGTAAATTGCATTTAAGATGCCCTAACTGTCGAAATGAGGCGAGCCAATAATCACCCAACATAACAACCCAAATCGAGTTGTCAAGATTTTAGTAGCTGGAGGTCATCAGCATGAAAAAAAACCATGTCTTTGATTCTCCCATCACTGGCCGCCAATACCATAACTTCCAAATCGCCCATCATTTTTGTGCAGGATGGCATGCCGGAAGAAGTGCCAGATGGAGTACTGGAAGCAAAAACAAGCTGCGATTTTTCCCTGTGACACCAAAAATGTGAATTAGATTATTCAAAACACAAAACCATACTAAAGTACACTCAATATCATCATAACAAATGAGTTATGCATACCTGGAGTGGATCATAGCGATTTGACACAAAATCTCTTCAAAAACTTCTTCAAAACATGAAAACACATATACACATTCAGCAAAAAGGATCTAATTAATGTCATAAAATTGATCATATCACAGGCCCAACATTACCTCCACACCTATGGTTTTGTAGGTCCCACTGCCAAAAAAAATAAATTACCCCTCATGACTAAGATTGCTGAGGAGGATCAACTTTAGAAGCTTCTTCTTCTTGTTGTGAAGACTTTTCCTTATGCTTCTTGTGTTGCTTCAGTTGTGCTCTAAGGCTGCGGTTGGATTTGGCCATCTCGTCAACCAACCGTTGAAGGGAATTTACCTTTGCTTGGAGGAATTCATTATCATGGTGGAGATGTGTGTCTATTGTCTTCCTTTCTTCCAACTATTGCATAAGCTGAAAATTCTCTTTTTGTAGCTTCTCAATGACTGTACATAATCAATTATCTTGGACGAAGGCTTAGATCCTTTGAAATATGTGGACAATATACCATTATTAGGAGCGGGGGTAGGAATTGGTGAAGTAGGAGTAATAGGGGGTTGATAAGGAGAGGTAGGTTCTGATTCTGTCTTTCTTTGAGGCTCTAATTCATCCATGGAAACTTCCCTAAATCTCTTGTGAGGACTTTCAAGATCGGAGGACACTTGAATAGGATCCGAAGTAGGCAGGGGTTTTGCATAAGGTTTTTCTCTTGTGCTCTTGGTACTCTTTCTAAAGGGTCCTTTATTAAATCGATTGGCTCCTCTCCTATTTGTGGGAACTATAGGAAAGTCTTGTTGAATCACTTCTTTCAGCTTTTTAGGTGTGGGATCAAGAGATATTGAAGGCATCTGAAGATTAGCAATAGGCTTCCTTTGATATTTACTCTTGGTCTTTTTACCTGATGAGGATGCAGGGGTGTCAACAACCTTCTTTAATTGTTCTGGTAAATAAATGGTTTGTGTAGGGGGGTTTGGAGTCCTTGGAGAGTGGGGCTTGGATGGAGAAATGGTCCTTAAACCAAGTGTCTTTTTTCCAGTCTTAATTGTCAAGTGAGGGTTTGCAAATTAATAGATGAATGCATCCCAGGTTTTCCCCTATTTCTCTAATTCGGCTAGAACAAGGAGTTTGATTAGGACATTGTGAAAGAGACTATTGTGGGGGTTAGTTACATTCTTCCTCACTTGAGAGGACATCTTCTCCAAGATCTTTAGAAAGTAGAAGGGAAAATCCAAAGGTTTGTTGAACTGAAAATGAGCTAGCAATCTGAAATGACAGGCTTTGAAAGTGTAATATCTACCTTTGCATGTGATCAACCTAGTGATGACTATGAGAGCGTTGATCAGTTCCTCTTTTATCCATTCCTTGGAATATCCTTTTTCTCCTAAGATGTTCTAGAATTTGGGCTTAAAAAACCATGTTATAGCTTGAGCACAACAGTTGGTGGTTTTTGAACCATCTATCTCCCATTCTTGGAATCTTTGTGGCTATAGCAATGGATTCTTGTGAGACCCCAAAGGTAACATACCCCATGCGCACTGTCTTCCCATCAAAACTAAGGGCAAATTGCATTGAGATGCCATCATCGTGGCCCTGTAAGTGGGATAAAAATGGCCCCTTGCCTGCACTCAAAAACACCTCCCTGCACTATGCAAACTCAGGAATGGTGAAAAGGTCTTCTTAGGAAGACAATTCATACCTCTTGGGCATCATGATGATGAGAAGAAATAAGCATAGGTGAAATTCACCAAGAGAGGGTGTGATCGGGTCAAGGAATGGCACGAATTGAGAAAGAGCCAAGCAAAATTTGAATAGGAGAACAAATGACAGAGGTTGAGTGCATTCTCTAAAATAGGGGCAATGCAAATGGCAGAGGTGAATTGGGATAATAGGTAACCCCAACTTGTTTTTGAATTCTCCTAGGGTGTAATTGGTTGCACACATGCATGCACGAGTTGCCATGTGTGAGCAATTTCAAATTCCAACACATGTTTTTGGGGGCAAGATTAAGGATGTGCAGTTAGATCAATGTCTAAATATTTTGACTTGGACATTTGATCATGAACATGTCTAAAGTTTTCATCCTCAATCTTAATTGCCTTTAACCAATTCAATTAAATGTCATTGATTCCTGGTTACCTAAAATTGTGGACAGTTCCTGGTGTGTAAATTCATATGGCACTTCATCGGCACCTCATACAACCTCTCATATGGCACTCCGTTCGACACCTCATATGGTACTTCATACGTCACCTCATACGACACTTCATACGACACCTCTGTGTTAAATATATTTTTACCTCCTGTAATGGATAGCCTGCAATATTGCAATGGTTTTGATAGTCACAGTGATTAAGAGCAGAGGCAAAATGTTCCATTGTTTTTTGATTTTTCCACCATGCTCACTCAATCCACTTGCATAGAACATGTAATTTCAAACCTATAATGAACAACCTGTAAAAAAAATGAACCAATAAAGTGGTTTGTTAAGTATATGTACAACAATTTATAGCACACATGATATTAGCATTTTAAAATAAAATGACTGCAGATGTAATAACCTATATCATGAAAACAATACACATAAATTTTTACAAATATTTACTTATTCTAGGCAATGTTATCATTTGTCAACTCATGAATCCCTCCCCCACACCTAAGTATTGTGGCACCTCACAATCAAAAGTAGAGGAAACCAGTGATTTCTCCCAATAGTTGAAGATTTACAGTTTGTAAAGTGTAAAGATAAATTTCACAGATTGGTCTGACAAGACAGTTAGAAGATGGCCCTACTTATAGGATAAAAGATCCTATATATAGATAAGAAGAGGTAGGCAAGAGAGTTTCAAGATAGTCTCAGAGTTAGTTTCTAATGGAAAGTTTATGGAGTTCATTAACCTTAGCTTAACTATACATACTTCATGTTAGCTTTGTCTGCAAGTAATTCTGTACATCATGACAAGTTTTAAATTTATTGTTTAGTTTTTTATCATATTACCATCCTCGCTAGGTAGAATGCCCCACTACCAACAAGCCTGTTCAGTACTATGACAGGTTTACCTAGTCATACCATAGGCTGGTACCCGCTGCCAGCAGACCTGTTCAGTATCCTGACGGGTTAGCCTCTTACACCCTTAGAGACTGGCCCTCCATCTTTTAATATTTTTATATAATATTTCTTTATGCAAGAATATGGGGGGACAACTCCAGAAACAATTTTTTTTTTTGTTTTTTCAATTGGGATGGTATTTATGTTAGAGGATGACTTTCTGTTATATTACTTAGTGATTGTCCTGATGTAAGGGTTACTTAAGAAGATGTGGCCTATCTAAAGATATGATATAATCAAGTTATTTAGTGTGTAGTGGATGGTACCATTGAGAAAGAACATAAAGGTATCTCTAGGCTCAACTCACTTTCTTCTTTTGTAGTTATC
>JASDQU010032043.1:0-16390 GCA_032191745.1 Picea mariana | reverse complement strand
GTGTCCCAATATTCCCTTACAAATCTTAAATGACTTACACCTTACTTAATTCCTAGTTGAGTTCATAAATAGAAAGTCCCAAAGGCTAGATTCCTTACTAAGTTAGACATTCAACTTTTTCTTTAAGTCTCCCATTTTCTTTAAGTTTCCCTTTTTCCTTAAGTTTCCATTTTCTTTTAAGTTTCCCCCTTGTTCCTATTTAACTAAAAATAAATTTAGCAAGTTTATATAAAAACAACCATTTACCCTCTTTTCTTTTTAACTAAAAATTAATTTAGCAAATGTAGATAAAAACAACCATTACCCCTTTTTACAAATTTAATCCTCCAATATAATTTTGACCTTAATAAATAAGTTTGAATTTCTTACCCCCCCTTCTTGTTACATGTTTATTTATTTACTTGACCACACGTTCTAGTTAGACATAGGTTTTAATTTTCACTAGGTTGGGAGACAATTTTCAAGGGAACTTTTAGTTATTAAAATTTTACTCATACCATCATCTATTTTAAGGTTGACCAGGTCCTAAGGAGGCATAGTTTTCTAGGCACTAGGTTTATTAACTTATCAGTAAAAATTGTGANTTTAAGTTTCCCCCTTGTTCCTATTTAACTAAAAATAAATTTAGCAAGTGTATATAAAAACAACCATTTACCCTCTTTTCTTTTTAACTAAAAATTAATTTAGCAAATGTAGATAAAAACAACCATTACCCCTTTTTACAAATTTAATCCTCCAATATAATTTTGACTTTAATCAATACGTTTGAATTTCTTACCCCCCCTTCTTGTTACATGTTTATTTATTTACTTGACCACACGTTCTAGTTAGACCTAGGTTTTAATTTTCACTAGACTGGGAGACAATTTTCAAGGGAACTTTTAGTTATTAAAATTTTACTCATACCATCATCTATTTTAAGGTTGACCAGGTCCTAAGGAGGCATAGTTTTCTAGGCACTAGGTTTATTAACTTATCAGTAAAAATTGTGACGTGCCCTTGAGGACGCAGTACTTGCTCCAAGGGTGCCACTCACCTCTTTATTTTTTCTTTGCACGATGTGCTCTTCAAGACGCACTACATTCTCCAAGGGTTCCACTCACCTCTTTTTGTTTTCTTTGCGCAACATGCCCTTCAAGACTCACTATGTTTTCCAAGGTTGTCACTCGCCTCTTGACTGAATTTGGTAGACGTCGAACCCCTGGAGTCAATACTCCGCCAAGTGATCTTGTGGGAGACTAAGGGCCTCTAAGGAATAAGGCCCCTGCCTTATTGTGCACCCCTTAGAATCATCATGAGCGGTTGTCACAGTCTACCCTCACAACATCGTGGGTCTTTTCGAACTAGGTAATCGTTAACCTACAGTTCGAGCCACGATGGGAGTGCTAGTAGGTTGTGGTAGGGCTGCTGCCACACCTCTCCCTCAATGTCTTTGGTTGTCATCCATGACCCCTCTACTCTAAATGTGAGTTTGGTCGACAATATATCGTCAGCCTGCATCCATCAACGAATCATGTCAATAATAATAATCAATCATTGTAATATCTAATCATATGTACATATGTAATATCAACAACATTCAAACCCAACATTCCACTCCCTGACTCGATCTGGAGTCCAAGGGGTTTCATCGATGCCTCTGCATCCTCAATGTCCAAAGTCCTTCACACTCAGGAGAACCCAATCAATAGAACCTGTCTATGTAAATACAAAAAAATAACATATCATCAAATCCATAATATCTCACAATCATAATTAAATTGACCAATAGTATAATAACCCGGATCACTTGCAAGAAAGTGTGCTCAAAGAATAAGTTCTCTTAGTGCACGCAAGAGCATGATGTTACACAATGTAATTAATTGGTTTTGATGCAGGAGCATCGTACAAAGCCAAAGCACACGCCTATGCAAACCACACGCCTAGCCAAAGGAACAACTAGACATGCAGAAGGAAAAAGGGCACGTTTTTATAAAAACGTTTTGAATTTTGAAAACTGAAGCATTAATGTAATAGCTAGGAGAAGCATACTTACATTTATGTCTTGGAGATATGAACATATATGGAGAAATTAATCTCATCTACCGGATGTAATAGGCATTTAAGTCTGTTAATGTAAAGTAGGTAGATATGAATGTTAGATTAGATAGTTTAGAAGTGTAGGAGGGAAAATGGATATAGACACCCTCACCCTTGTATCATTGTAACATTATTATCATTCATAATTCATAAGCTGGAGAGCTATAGGAAAGAGTTGTAGAGAAGAACCCATGTACAAGAACACTTGAGTTAATATATAAAGCTTTGACTCAATTTTCATGGTGTTATGATGCTTACTGTTTACATTAGTTAAATGGCATGTCCATAGTTGTTTTGTTTTCTCTGCTACACATTTGTTTCAATGCTATATTGTGTGTATGATTTCATGCTGAATATATGAAGTCTGAGAGAGAAGAAGAATGAGTTTCAATTGTTTCTCTTTGTGAGGGTTCCTGCAAGGAGTGCAGTGCACGTCTGCAAGGTGTGCATTGACGTGGGTCTGAGTTTTATTTCAGAAAGATCAGGAGAGATATCGTTGTTCTCATACTAGCAGAAGTGCAGGAGAAGCACAGAGCCGTGCAAGGTGTGCGCAGGCTAGTTGAGGACTTAGAATTTATCAACTAAGGTGAAGGTTGAAGGACTACTGTTGCAAAAGGTGCACAGGGTCGAAAACTCAAATAATGAGAAGTTAATTGAAAGTTTGTCGCAAGGAGTGCGAGCAGGATTCCTTTTGGAGGCTTGAATTTGCAAGTGGGAGCTCAGGAGGGATAGCACCTTTGAAGTGTTCAAAGGGAGGAATATATCGAAATCATCTCGTAGAGGTCAAGTTCAGGTGGAAGAACGGCAAGTCATTTTGGCTCGAGATCCTTGAGAAGAGTGAACAAACGGTGAAATTTCTTCATGGAGAAGTGCCGAAATGTCGAGAGCCCTAGGATCACACCAAGTTGTGAGGGATTTAATCTCTTAGAAGCACCCAGGAAAGGAGCCGTATCGATGGTGAGAGACCTTCATGAAGGAAGTGCCGAAGTTGCGAGAGTCGTTGGATCTTGCAAAGTTGCAAGGTGGTTAGAGGCCAGTGAAACCCATCACCTAGGATTTGAGGGTCAATATGACACGTTGATCTCGTTTCAACCCACGTCGTCGGATCATTTCGTGAATTTGGGGTTCGTGATTTTGGAGGGCAGACCAAATTCTTGGTTTTGCGAAGTCTCTAGTTGCGAGGAGTAGGGAAGGAGATCCAGACCATTGGATCCAAGTCACGGGAGAACCGTTGGATCAGAACCTTCATGGGGTATCGTGTATCGGGGGTTCGGGGGTTGAAAGAATTTCTTTTCGACTGCGAAGTCGTGAAGTGCCGAGTGTTGAGGGATCATACAAACATGTGGCACATCCATTAGGTGGGGGCCGTGTGGTTGACAGGTGGCGTAAAAACAAGCACCTAGAGAAAAGTGGAAGCGGGTGACAGGTGGTGGACACACGATGCCTAGGAAGGATTCAACTCATTGTTGACTTATCATGTTTCGAGGATTTGCAAAGGAGGAGCATGAGGGCTCGACACTCCAACATAGCCGTGCAAGGTGTGCGCAGGCTAGTTGAGGACTTNGTGTGGTTGACAGGTGGCGTAAAAACAAGCACCTAGAGAAAAGTGGAAGCGGGTGACAGGTGGTGGACACACGATGCCTAGGAAGGATTCAACTCATTGTTGACTTATCATGTTTCGAGGATTTGCAAAGGAGGAGCATGAGGGCTCGACACTCCAACTCGTGAAATCGTGATTTGAGAGTAGTGCTAGTGTTTAGCCTAGCCTACGGTTATATGTAGCAGGCGCTAGTGGGGAGGGAGGCATACCCATATCGCATCTCGAGTATCGAAGGTTTGGAGAAAGAGGAGTCAAGGGTCATCAACTCACCAACTCGCGAGTTTCGAAAGGCGCTTGCACTAAGGCCCGGTTGTGGTTGAATGGATATGTAAGGCTCATGCCTGGTGTTAAGTTGCACAGGGCAGGTTTTCATGAAGGACCTATGGATTAGATTTGTGAGGTTCCAATAGGGATCTGAGGGAGTCGCTTCAGCTTGAGGAGAATTAAGAATGATCTTGTGCGGATCATGGCCAGAGGGTCGGGGGTCTGCGTTAGTTGTGGTATCAGAGAATAGAACAAATTCTTTGCTTTCTGTAGCAAAGAGAAAAGAGGAAAATTTTACAGCCATGCCGTTGAGAAGAAGAGACAGGCAAATGCTTGATCCAGTAGTGGAAAGAGAAATGTGTGAGTTACGTGCCAGGCTTGATGCTATGGAGACAGCACAAAGGCGCACAGTTGACGTTGGGGATATTAGTGAGGCTGAAAGTGAAAATGAAGCTGGAAACGAAGTAGAAGAAGTTGCAGTCGAAGATGTTGCAGAAGAACTCCTATTCAGGGTTGTTGCAAGGATAGGTGCTAGGGAAAAAATGGACATTCCAGTGTACGAAGGCAACTTGGATGTTGAAGAAATTCTAGACTAGATTATAGCTCTAAACAAATACTTCGACTATGAGGATGTCGAGGAAGACAATAAAGTAAAACATTCCATTACCAGACTTAAAGGGCATGCAACACTATGGTGGGATGAACTGCAGGATGACAGATGCTGCAAGGGAAAGCAGAAAATCAAAAGCTGGGATAGAATGGTTGCAAAATGAAAGCCAAATTTATACCTAGGGATTATCAAATCACTTTGTTTTGGAGGATGTGGAATTTGAGACAGAAGCTGATGTCAGTGAAAGAATACATTGAAGAACTCTACAAGATAAACATCAGAGCAGGTCATCGAAAAAGCGATGATGAAAAAGTTGCCAGGTACATGAATGGTCTACGATATGAAATTCAAGATGAGATGAGCATGATGACCATTCGAAATGTGGAAGATCTTTATCATATAGATCTGAAAGATAAAGAGAAGCTGAGTCAGAAGCAAGGTCAAAGAGGCCGAGGTAGAAGTCAAGCCCGAGGCAAAACAATTGCCCAAGACAGAAGTTAGAAACCTAAAGAAGAGGGGAAGAAACCTCAACCTCAACCTAAGAGAGGAGGAAGCTCACAGAGAAGGTAGTATGCTGATAGAAATACTTTTCCTCGAGCTAGAGGAAGAGGAAGAGGTAGAGGAGGTGAAGTGAAATGCTTTGTCTGTGGAAAAATTGGACATAAATCCTATGAGTGTCCAGATAGGAAGAAAGAAGGTGGTGAAACTCACATTGTTGAAGCTCAAGGATGGAATGTTGAGGTAGAAGATGTTGAGGGAGGAAGATCCTTAATGATGAGGAAATTTCTCTTGAAGCCAGAGAAGGAGGCAAGGAACCCAGCCCAAAGAAACAGTCGGTTTCATATTGCTTGCAAAACCAAAGGCAGGGTATGCAAGGTCATAGTGGATAGTGGTAGCACAGACAATCTCATATCTACAGAGATGGTAGAAAAGTTGGAGCTGGAGACTATTGCACATCCAAGCCCATACAAAGTTTCATGGCTACAAAAAGGACATCAGGTAAACGTCACTAAACAATGTTTAGTTGAATTTAAAATAGGAGGGTATAAAGATGAAATATTATGTGATGTCATTCCCATGGATGTTTGTCATTTATTGCTAGGTAGACTGTGGCAATATGTTAGAAACGTGGTTCATGATGGGAGAAAGAACACGTACACCCTGGAGAAAAATGGTAGGACTCACATGTTGCTGCCGATTAAGGATAAAGAGGTGAAAACATAAATGAGAAACACTGTACTTCTCTTGAGTGGGAAGGAACTTCTTAATGAGGTTAAGAAGAAGGAAGACATGCAATTTATTGTGGTCAGGAAGCCCAAAATTGTTTTGACCAGTACGAGGATAGATGATTTACCAGAAGAAATCTAGGAGTTGCTGGAAGAGTTTGCTGATATAGTAGTGGACAAACTACCTTGTTCGTTGCTGCCTATCAGGAGTCTAAGTCATCATATCAATCTTATACCTGGAGCCAGTTTTCCAAACAAAGCATCATATCGGTTGACGCCGCAGGAAAATGAACAAGTTAAGAGACAAGTCCAGGACTTAATGGACAAAGGATTGATTCGAGAAAGCTTGACTCCATGTGTTGTTCCGACAGTGCTCAGCCCAAAGAAAGATGGAGGCTAGAGAATGTGTATAGACTCAAGGGAAATCAATAAGATTACCATCAGATACAGGTTTCCATTGCCAAAGATGGACGACTTGATGGATTCACTGAGTGGAGCAAAGTTTTTTTTAAAGATTGATTTAAAAAGCGGATATCATCAGATTAGAATGAGAGAAGGTGATGAATGGAAGACAACATTCAAGACAAATGAAGGGCTATATGAATGGCTTGTCATGCCATTTGGCTTAACGAATGCGCCCAATACTTTCATGAGGTTGATTAACGAAGTCCTAAAGGATTTCATAGGGAAATTTGTCATTGTATATCTTGATGATATATTAATTTTCAACAAAACTGAAGTAGAGCACTTAAAGCACTTAGTTGCAGTAATGAGAAGATTATAGCAAGAGAAATTGATGATCAATATGAAGAAATTGTCATTTATGAGGACATAACTCATTTATTTGGGTTTTGTTATCTCTGCAAATGAACTGAAAATGGATCCAGAAAAGATAAAGGCGATTAAGGATTGGCCATTGCCAAAGAGTGTATTTGAAATACGAAGCTTTCATGGTTTGGCTAGCTTCTACAAGAAATTCATACAAAAATTCAGTGGAATTAGCACGCCGATGATGGATACGGTGAAGAAAAGACATAAATCTTTTCATTGGATGGAGGAAGTAGAGAAGAGTTTCAAGTTGTTGAAGAAGAAGATCACTGAGCAACCAATTCTGGTTTTGCCAGATTTCAACAAGACATCCTAGGTCAGGTGTGATGTGAGTGGATTTGCAATTGGAGCGGTCTTGAGCCAAGACGACAGGATGATCGCATACTTCAGTGAAAAATTGAATGAAGAAAAGATTAAGTACTCCAAGTATGACAAAGAATTCTATGCAGTCATACAAGCGCTGAAGAATGGAGACACTATTTGGTTCCCAAGGAGTTTTTTTTGTACATCGATAATCACGCTTTACAATTCGTGACTCAATAGGAGAAGTTGAACCAAAAACATGATAAATGGGTTGAATACATGCAGAATTTTACTTTTGTGACTAAGCATATTTCTGGAACTGCTAACAAAGTTGTTGATGTTTTGAGCAGGAAAAGTTTGCTTATGCAGGAATTCATAGTCAAGACTTTGGGTTTTGATAACCTCAAAGAAATGTACAGAGATGATCTAGACTTCAAGGAGGCATATGAGGCATCTGAGAATCCAATTCTCAGAGATAGAAGCCAATGGACTGAATACATGATCCAGGATGGATTATTGTTCAGGGGGAATCAACTATGTATTCTGAAATGCTCCATGAGGGAGATTTTACTGAAGGAAAAACACAACAGAGGATTAGCCGGACACTTCGATTATGATAAAATATTCTCAAAGTTGAATGACTCGTATTTTTGGCTAGGGATGAGGACGTATGTGAAGAAATGTGTGGATAGGTGCATAATTTTTCAGCACACGAAGGGAAAAAGGAAGAACACGGGGTTATACCAACCGTTACCCATTCCTAAAAGGCCATGGGACGCAGTGAGCATGGATTTTATATTGGAGCTGCCAAGGGAACAAAGAGGATGTGATTCGATCTTTGTGGTAGTTGACAGATTTTCAAAGATGGCACATTTCATACCATGCCAGAAAACCAATGACACAACTCATATTGCAAACCTGTTTTTCAAGGAAGTTGTTAAACTTCATGGTTTTCCAAAGAGTATCGTTTCTGATCGAGATACTAAGTTCGTGGAACATTTCTGGAGGACCTTATGGAAGAAGCTGGGAAAAAACTTGTCTTTTATCTCAGTGTATCATCCTCAGACGGATGGACAGACAGAGGTCATAAATAGGAGCTTGGGATATTTGCTGAGGAGATTAGTGACTGAACACCACAGTCAATGGGATCACATTCTGCCACAGGCAGAATTCGCTTACAATGATTCACTCAATAGAACCACAGGGCAGAGTCCATTCCAAGTTGTATATGGAATGCAACCAAGGGGAGTTTCTAAATTGAAAGATGCAGAAGAAACTGAATTTAGAAGTGCTAGTGTAGAGGACTTTGCAGAAGGAATGAAGGAGCTTCACAACCGAATCAAAGAGAGATTGCATAATTCAAGTCAAGAATACAAGCGTAGAGTAGATCAACACAGGCGAGAACTTCAATTTGAATTTGGTGATCTGATTCTTGCACATCTAAGGAAGGAGAGGTTCCCAAGGTGAACGTATAACAAACTGAAGATGAAAATATTGGACCATGTAGGGTCATAAGGAAACTTGGGGCAAATGCATATGAGATTGAATTACCCGATGGGGTCAGAATCTCACTGATATTCAATGTCGCGGATTTGTACCCTTACAGAGCTGAAGAAGTAGGAGCAGAGGATGAACAAGAAGAAATTCAATGGAAAAAACAAATTCCTGTAGCTGGAAAGCCACAGATGGAAAGCATAATTGACAAGAGGATTAGTAGAAAGACCAGGAGAAAGGAGTATTTTGAATACTTGGTCAAGTCGAAGGGACATATAGTTGAAGATGCCAGTTGGGAGGATGAAGCAGCAATTCAAAAGCATGGACAGACCATGCAATATCTCATGAACATGAGTTCATGAAAATTTTAAAGCGAAGGAGTATGATGCAGGAGCATCGTACAAATCCAAAGCACGCGCCTAACCAAAGGAACAGCTGGACGTGCAGATGAAAAAAGGGCACGTTTTTATAAAAACGTTTTGAATTTTGAAAACTGAAGCATTAATGTAATAGCTAGGAGAAGCGTACTTACATTTATGTCTTGGAGATATGAACAGATCTGGAAAAATTAATCTCATCTACCGGATATAATAGGCATTTAAGTCTGTTAATGCAAAGTAGGTAGATATGAATGTTAGATTAGACAGTTTAGAAGTGTAGGAGGGAAAATAGATATAGACACCCTCACCCTTGTATCATTGTAACATTATTATCATTCATAATTCATAAGCTGGAGAGCTATAGCAGAGAGCTGTAGAGAAGAACCCATGTACATGAACACTTGAGTTAATATATAAATCTTTGACTCAATTTTCATGGTGTTATGATGCTTACTATTTACATTAGTTAAATGGCATGTCCACAGTTGTTTTGTTTTCTTTGCTACGCATTTGTTTCAATGCTATGTTGTGTGTATGATTTCATGCTGAATATATGAAGTCTGAGAGAGAAGAAGAATGAGTTTCAATTGTTTCTCTTTCTGAGAGTTCCTGCAAGGAGTGCAGTGAACGTCCGCCAGTTGTGCGTTGATGTTGGTCTGAGTTTTATCTCAGAAAGCTCAGGAGAGATATTGTTGTTCTCATACCAGCAGAAGTGAAGGAGAAGCACAGAGTCGTGCAAGGTGTGCGCAGGCTGGTTGAGGCCTTAGAATTTATCAACTAAGGTGAAGGCTAAAGGACTACTGTTGCAAAAAGTGCACAGGGTCGAAAACTCAAATAACGAGAAGTTAATTGAAAGTTTGCCGCAAGGAGTGCGAGCAAGATTCCTTTTGGAGGCTTGAATTTGCAAGCGAGAGATCAAGAGGGATAGCACCTTTGAAGTGTTCAAAGGGAGGCGGAGATCGAAATCGTCTCACAGAGGTCAAGTTTAGGTGGAAGAACGCCAAGTCATTTTGGCCCGATATCCTTGAGAAGAGTGAACGAACGGTGAAATTTATTCGTGGAGAAGTGCCAAAATGCCGAGAGCCCTAGGATCGCACCAAGTTGAAAGGGATTTAAGCACTTAAAAGCACCCAAGAAAGGAGTTGTATGGACGGTGAGAGACCTTCGTGAAGGAAGTGCCGAAGTTGTGAGAGTCATTAGATCTTGCAGAGTTGCAAGGTGGTTAGAGGCTGGTGAAACCCATCATCCAGGATTTGAGGGTTAATATGAATCATTGATCTCGTTTCAACCCACTTCGTTGGATCATTTTGCAAATTCGGGGTTCATGAGTTTGGAGGGAAGACCAAATTCTTGGTTTCGCGAAGTCCCGAGTTGTGAGGAGCAGGGAAGGAGATCCAGACCATTAGATCCAAGTCATGGGAGAACTGTTGGATCAGAACCTTCGCGGTGTATCGCGTATCGGGGGTTCGGGGGTTGAAAGAATTTCTTTTTGATTGTGAAGTCGCGAAGTGCTGAACGTCAAGGGCTCATACAAACACGTGGCACATTCGTTAGGTGGGGGTCGTGTGGTTGATAGGTGGCGTAACAACAAGCGCCCAGAGAAAAGTGGAAGTGGGTGACAGGTGGTGGACACACGACACCTAGGAAGGAGTCAACCCATTGTTGACTTGTCACGTTTTGGGGATTCGCAAAGGAGGAGCATGAGGGCTCAACACTCCAACTTACGAAGTCGCGAGTTGCAAGTAGTGCTAGTGTTTATCCTAGCCTACGGTTATATGTAGAAGGTGATAGTGGGGAGGGAGCCATACCCGTATCGCATCTCGGGTATCAAAGGTTTGGAGAAAGAGGAGTTGAGGGTCATCGACTCACGAACTCGCGATTTGCGAAAGGCGCTTGCGCTAAGGCCCGATTGTGGTTGCATGGAGATGTAAGGCTCGTGCCTGATGTTAAGTTGCATAGGGTGGGTTTTCATGAAGGACCTGTGGATAGGATTCATGAGGTTCCAATAGGGATCCGAGGGAGCCGTTTCAGCTCGAGGATAATTAAGAACGATTCTGGGCAGATCACGGCCAGAGGGTCGGGGGTTTGCGTCAAGTTTTCAGGCTACTGGGATCAAATCTTGTTGTGTTTACCAAACACAATTTAAATTTTTTTCCAAGTTTCATTTGAGATCTCAATCCTTTGAATATGAATTCTAAATCACTAGAGACTGATATCCCTATTAATCCATGTGTTGCATCATTTTTTTCATCCCAATTAGATTTCTTCAATAAAATAATAGGTATAACTTTAGTTCCCAAGGTAACTTGGTAAATGCCCTTACTTCTTATTAAATCCTCCATATGGGATATCCATGAGTAGTAGTTAGAACTAGTTAAAACTAATAAGTAGGATCTCACTTGCACTAGCCATATCACAATTAGTAATATTGTTTCAAAAGTAGAAATTGATTATTTTTATAGAGAGAGCTCACAAAAATAGGTAGTTTCAAAAGAAAGAAAAAAAAATGGAATCTTGATGACAAAGTTATGTTCATTTTGATCTGGATTTATGAGTGGAATGAAATGAATAACAAACTAAATACAATAACATGGATATATGGAGAGAAATAACAGATATCCAGTGAACAATAACTTCTATTGAATAAATAAAATAGGCCGAAACTGTAAAACTGCAGAATTGAAAACAACTCTCTCGAATGGTGGTAGCTATCTCTGAGAAGAGATGTCACTTCTATGCACATCCATCTAAGAAGACTCATTACAATGAGGCTCCAGAGGCATTTTTAACATTACTCATGAATTCCAAAACCCTAGACATCCAAAAACCTAACCCTAGGAGATGAAACGCTAAATGTTATGTGGGCTTTGATGGGTAAGTTGATACCTCAACTTCCTAGGGTCGAAACTTTTGCATGTGACCTACGTTTTAGATGCGTGATAGCCCATTGGAAAGGTATTTTCGAGAACTACACATATGTCATCAAACTCTAACTCTGGCTACAATTTGATTGTGGCAAGACAAAAAACCATTGTTTAGGGCCCCAAAATAGCCCTGGAAGTACAAAAAGATGTATTGACATGAAAACATCCAAAATAAGCCAGTTGGATTAGGTGGCTAACCACCAATATCCACCTGGAAGCTGTGTAGGGATTCAGACAACCCTAGAAGTGTAGAACCCTCAATTACAGAGAATTACAAAGGAACGTGATGAACTACAAACTGTCAAGAGGAGCCAGTTGGAATAGGTGGGTGGCCACCAATATCCACTTGTATCACATTTGAAGAAAGGCATAAAATTTCAAAATTGTAACCAAGAGGCCATCGGGTATGTGGATATTGGCCCACATGGTAATAGCTACATGATGATTTTGCTCACTTGTAAAGAGAAAAAAAAAACTAAGTTTATCTTATAAATTCACTTTTGCAAATAAATTACTTTTATAACTTAAGTGACCCACTTTTATAAAATATTTGAGAATCATTTTTATAATAAAGTTATTTTGTAGCTTAAAATTGTATGCAAAAAATAACTTTAGAAAAGAACAATAAAGTTACTTTAAGAGTAATAAATTTATAACTTAAATTTATAACTTAAATGATACACTTTACAACAAAGTTATTTTATAAATTAACTTGTATTGAATTTTACAAAATGTAACTTAAAAAGGGAAAGAATTTTAGAATTAAGATCTCTATTTTTATAACGTAACTTCCAAGAGGGTTATGTATATCAAATTTCAGAGAGGAGAAAAGGGGTTTTATTTTTTTTATTGTTTATCCTCCCAAGCTTGGGCTCCTTGAAGTTCATGTTTTCCATATAAATATTTCCACAAAAAGTAAAATAACCAAATATTTCCACATTAAAAACAAGCAAATATTTCCAAAATGATTTTAGAACCTTATATGCTCAAGGTTAGATTTCAATTAGTCTAAAAAAAAATGCTAATTTTTCTCTTCTTTTTTTTATTTGGAAATATGGCACAAGGAATGGGAAAAGAACATACATAAATCATAAAATACTTTCCGCTCTCTTGCTTTTTTTTCTAGGATTGCACAAGATATAGGGAAAATATCATATGTAAATCAGAAAGAAAGCAAATTGAAAATGATAAATTATAATAGCATAATGGAGGTACTTTTAAAAAAAAAAAAGCTTAAAATTGAAGTTTTATGCCTCTAGATATGATATAAATGATTATATATTGGAAAACTAACATGTGGTTTTTGCTTAATGAAATCGTGACATAGCACATGCATTCATGTGATATTAAAGAATACTTCCAATTTTATTGAGTATTGATAAATACTTTCCAAAATCATTTTTGTGAAATCCCCTCCCAATGCATATTTCCAATAAAAACAACCCATATTTTTTCCAAATACCACTTTTAATACACCCCCAACACCTAAAAACCCCATGATACCCTACACCCCCTCGAATACTTACAATATATTGACTCTATTTTTCACAATTTGAAAGCCCCCCTTTATGATTAAATGTGATAAGATATTGGTAAATAAGGTGAATCCCTCATGGAAAACAAGTACCTCTTTAGTTGAAATGATGGTTTTTTTCAACTAGAAATGGGACTCTAGATGTACTAGAATGTTTCACTTAACCCAAAAATGCTAAGAAGAAAAAAAATCTAGATATCTTTGTTGCATGCAATGACACATGTTCAATATCTTGATAAAAAAATTAGAATAAGTCTTCATACAATATTTGATAGCATGATTATATCCACACAAGTCGAACACCTCAAGGCAATCGTTCACATAAAGAGATCAAATATCAATACACTAGTGTTTACATAGTTAAAACCCTCAAAGAGAGAAACAATCTATGGCCCCAAACAACATGGACACTTGAGACAATATATCAATGAAAAAATAAAGTAGATTACATTAACACGTCCCGTAAATCATTATCAAAAATGACCCTTCATGCTATTTCAATAAACATCATGGACTAATTGAGTTCTAAGCCATAGATCAAGTGTCGTTATTGATCATAAGATGAATATTCAAATCACTTTATGTATAGAACATAATCATGAACATTGAATTAGTTAGTTACAAAAATCACACTAAAGAAACACAATTTACTTAAAAAAACATTAGACCAAATTGAGTTTAACTAACTCCTAAGTCTCTAATTATCTTAATAAAACAATACTAATCTTGATATATATTAAAAAGTGTGGGAACTACAAATAACATAATGATACATAATTGAAGTTAATAAAATATATTGATCAATATATATTACAATTTATTTCTTTATACTCTACCACTCAAAAGCACCATTTAGTACATCTTCACTCAAAAGCACCATTTAGTACATCTTCGTAAGAAATCATGATCAAGATAGGAACATAGTATGTTTTATAACACTCTAATGTGGCTCATTTCAAATGGTTTACTACAATATCTTCATAGTAACACCTGATTGACTATGGATTCATACCATCTCCTAGACACCTTGTATTACTATATATATGATCATTGGGTTGGTTTGGGATCAAAATTCTTCATCAAAACTCTCCATGTATAGCCATCATAAGGTAGGTATTGGTAAATAGTGAAAACATCCTAATAATTATGCTTTCGATCATTCATCACAAGTATTGTATTAGTGAAGTATATTAACTTCCAAACCATACTATTTGTATGTCACCCTATCACTTCTTTATGATAGTATTCAAGTATCTTAAATATCCTCTTAGTGAAAGTACTTGCTCAGATATGTTTGTGATAATGAGTGCATACTTTCTTTCTTCTCAAGATTTATAAAACTCTAACATGCATGTAATAATTAATAGGAATTTTTAGCTACATTTTCCAATAATAATCTCGCCTCAAAGGGACCACTTATGTTCTTTATCAAAATTAATATGCTGATTATCATCATCATTTCAAGAGGCCAAATGTCGTGTATATTCAAGTATCTTAAATCTTCTCTCAGTGAAAATTATTTCTTAAATATGTTTGTGATAATGAGTGCATCCTTTATTTCTTCTCAAGATTTATATAACTTGGATATGCATGTAATAATTAATAGGATTTTTTAGCTACATTTTCCAAGAACAATCTCACTTGAAAGGGACCACTTATGTTCTTTATCAAAATGACTATGGTGATTATCACCATCATTTCGAGAGGCCAAATGTGATGTATTTTTTGGTCCTTTATAATGAGATATCTTATAGAATAGGCTCATTGTAACATCTCACTCTTGCACACTGAGCGAACTTATTCTTTGAGGACACTTGCTCGCAAGTGATCCGTATTTTATGATATTAAAACATTGATTTTGATTATGAGGCATTATGGGTTGGTGACATGTTGTTTTACTGCATTGACATAGACAGGTGCTATTGAATCGGTTTTACTGAGTGTGCAGGATTTTGGACCTCGAGGATGCAGAGGCATCGATGGAACCCCTTGGACTCTAAATCAAGTTGAGGAGTGTACCATTGGGGTTTGATTGTTTTATTGTGATATTAGTGCATCTGATTAGATGATATGATTATGGATATATTTCTGACATGATTCATTGATGATGCAGGCTGACGATAGCTTGTCGACCAGATTCACATGTGGAGTATAGGGGTCATGCATGACCACCAGAGAGGTTGAGGGAGAGGTGTGGATAGCAGCCCTGCCAGAGCCTATTAGCACTCCCACCATGGCTCGAACTATAGGTTAACGATTACCTAGTTCGAGAGGACCCATGATGCCGTGAGGGCAGACTATGGCAGTCACTCACGATGATTCTAAAGGGCGTGAAATAAGGCAGGGGCCTCATTCCTTAGAGGCCCTTAGTCTCCCACAATTTCACCTAGCGGAGTATTGACTCCAGGGGTTGTTGATGTCTACCAAGTCAGTCAAGAGGCGAGTGGCACCTTTGGAGCACGTGGTGCGTCCTGAAGGGCATGTTGCGCAAGAAAAATGGAAAGAGACGAGTGGCACTCTTGGAGCACGTAGTGCGTCCTAAAGGGCATGTCGCGTAATGGAAACAAATTAAGGCGAGTGGCACCCTTGGAGCACCTAGTGTGTCATGAAGGGCATGTCACTTTGTTGATGATAAATGAATGAACCTAGATGGCCTTAGGATGAATAATGTGTTAAGAATTTTTAAAAACAAATTCCCTAATAAAATGTCGCCCAGTACGAAAATTTAAGGTCTAAGTCTAAATTATGCTAGTGGTAAAATTTTATCTATCTATTTGAAAAAAGAAAAAAAAAAACAACATAAATAATAATTATACTCTTCATTAAATCTTGTAATAATAAGGGGGTAAGCAATTTAAATGACTCATAAAAATCTGTAAGGGTAAAATTTAAAAAAAAAGGGAAATAATTGTTTTATTATTTATGATAATTTAAAATTATTAACTAAAAAGGGAAAAAGGAACAACGGAGTTAATTTCTACACCTGCCAATTTGAGTCCTAAATTAAAAGGGGAAAGAGAGAAATATAAAATATTTAGGAAACTAGGAAAAGAGGGAAACATAAGAAGAAAAGGGAAACCCAAGGGAAAAAGCAGAAAGCCAAACTTAGTAAGGTATCTACCATTAAGAAATTTCTAATTTAAAACTG
>JASDQU010032041.1:0-16190 GCA_032191745.1 Picea mariana | reverse complement strand
CTGTCTCCTTCATCTGAAGTCTACAAATGAAAATATCAACTCTGATACCAATTGATGGTATCAGACTATATCCATTCACAGTCCTCCTCTTGCCTGTGATATGCTAACAAAAAATCTGCTGCTCTGATACCAATTGATGCAGACCCCCTACCTCAGCAGGGTTCTGCAACCTCCTGGTCTCTGGATTGTTCCAAATTCTAAGCCGAAATAGCTCTTTGGGCCCCTGCTAGAACCCTTTGAACAAATCCATAGGTCCCTTTAATTCCCTGGCACAGACTTTGAGAGAACCTATGCACGCCCTCAACTTTCAACGCTCTCCTCTGTTTCGAATGAACACCTCTTTTGTGTTTCGGGGTTTCGAGACTCCTGCATATGATCTCTCCCAGGCTCCTTGTCCCTTCCAACTCCCCATTGCCGAAACACCGAAAACTACCCGTGACCACGGTCCTCTTTCGAGATTTCGGAATTCTTGATTTTGTGATTCTGGCTACAAATGGTTCTTGGTCCTTCGAACTCCYGGACCCCGAAATGCCGAATCTACCCGTGACCACGTCTCCTTTTAGAGATTCCAGAATTCACGATTTCGTGAGTCAGGACTCCCTGTCTCATGACTCCTTCGCCTCTCGAACACTTGGGTTCCGAAATACCGAAATGACAGTCCACGACAAAGCTCTACCGACTTTCACGATTCGGGAAACCACGATGAGAGCGTTCCCCCCTATCCTTTGTCTTTTGAATCCCTGGTTCCTGAAATATCGAAATCTCTCCCTCTGAGAGATCAATGGCCCATTCCTCTTGGAACAAAAATCTTTCGGGCCTTTTCCGAAACCTTGACCGCTTTCCACATGTTCCCMTTGATGAACGATCCTGATGCTTTCACAATTTCTCCTTTCACGATTTCTGGAGACTCTTCACTCTCAGTCTCCCGGTGTCTGAATCCCCAAAATGTGGATCTCTTGACATGCATCCTCTGAGATGGACAGTTCTAATTYTTTCAGGACTTCAATAAGTCCTCTCTTCCCTCTTCTATTATGAGGATTAAACCCCTCGCATCTCCCTCCAGATCCGATGGCTATTGGTCCTTGGATGCTAGATATGATGGCCCAGATCCTTTTTCTTGTGCACCTCCTAGGGACTCAACCCTGTGCATGTATCCTTGATCCAGTGGCTCTCAGGCCACCATGCTATATATCCAACGGCTAGCGCGATTTCATGCATCGGAAGTTCACGATGCAGCGACTCCAAAATCCCTTTCCGTTCCAAACCCTGAACTCCAAAGTGTGTGGATATCCAAGGGTTTAAACCTCGTGCAACAAGAAATCACTGCCTTGATCACTAACAACATCCAGAATAAGAAAAACAACAAGCACATCACTTCCAACCTTGGATCCCTCAATTCATCCATTGA
Source organism: Picea mariana (assembly GCA_032191745.1). Taxonomy (NCBI): domain Eukaryota; kingdom Viridiplantae; phylum Streptophyta; class Pinopsida; order Pinales; family Pinaceae; genus Picea; species Picea mariana. Next base: position 14,782 of record JASDQU010032041.1, on the reverse strand, counting down.
GACCCTCAAGGACCAATATATCTCCCTCAAGGACCAATATGCCACCATCAATGACACACTCAACAAATTGCTGAGCCTATCCTTGAAACCTACCTCTGAACAATGAGGTGAACCAAACCGATTCACTTACGTAAATATCCATTGTAAAAAGGACAATAGGTTGAATTACATATAGGATAAGTAATATATAATTGAATAAGATGTAATGATGATTACAATGAGAAAGAGGATCATATTTATTCCCACGTAGGGGTTCCCTTTTGCGAGGAGACATGATGCTTCATTATGAGGCATCTCTTCCTTAATAATTAATAATTATTCATTTATATTTGTATTTTATATTATATTTATATTTATGTCTGTTACATTTCTTTCCCCTTAAGAAATGCTTTGTCCTCAAAGAATATTTATGGAAGGCCTTACGTCTTTTCTTTAGCTTGTAATGTCTTCGCTCAATTCTTAGTTTCTGAGACTATTATGGTTGATGATACGAGACATTACAAACTTCTAAGTTTTGAGAAAAATTGATGAACTGTAAAAGGATCTGACCATCCTAAATTGATCCTTTGTGGAAAGTTGTGCTTATATGATCCAAAAAATAATCATTTGTTCTCAATTGTACCAGCTTCAACATTCTTTAGACGATAGGTTAATTGTTTATGTTCTGAATGATGTTGATACTTTAATTGGTTAAAGTGCCTCGTCTGGTGGTTGGGATGTCAATAAGGAGTTTCTGTAGCATGAATTTCCCTTGTCATACCTGTATCATTTTCTTCATTTAATTTTCTTCATGGACTGATGTTGTTTTGTTAATTGATGAACTTATATTAGTAAATATAGTTGGAGTTTCTATCATTTGTAATTCAACATATGATGTTGTCCCAAATTCAACGAGACTTGTATTTTTTTCTTTCTCTGCAACTTGGATTTTTATAGCTAATGATTTCTTTATTTCAATGGAATCAATCATTGTTTCCTTATCAATCAATGATTTATTGTTGGTAAGTTGTTTTAGCGTTTCTTATTGCAACTTATTCCCACAATTTAACTTCTTAATATGGGCATTCAAGTTCTTACTATGATTCTTGAGGCGAGAAATTTCTTCATTTTTATCTGTGAGAACTTTGTCAAATTCCTTTTGCATTTTTTGTACTGTCTTCTAACTATCCTGAAGGATAATTTTTGATATATCTTTAAAGTCTTCCGACATTACTGAATCCGACTCCATTGTAGAGTCTTGTAATTTTATATTTTTCTTTTTATATGATAATGTCAAAAACTTCTTCTTCATGGTTAGGATGAAAGACCTTAGTGTTTCCATCCACGGTGAGTCCAAAATCATGTTACTGTCATCACATAGTAAGGATATAACAACGAATTGTGATACAATGGTATAATCTCCAATGTTTAGATGTAGGTTGCTTATGTCATATTCTTTTTCGTTCCACGAGTTTATCTTTTCAGTTATATTTGACTCAGGAATCAATATTTGGTTAGCAAATTCATTAATAACATAATTATTATGCTCAGTAGGATCAATAGAAATAGTAACATCTTTCCCTACAAGTGTCCCTTTGATTTTAAGTAGCACTAACACATATTTTCTTGAAGTTTTAGGAAATCTTCCATTTTCATTACTATTTACTCCATTTGCTTTTGTCGATAATTTGCGATAAATGACACCCTTAGTAACCTTCTTGATAATATCAATTTCTTTTAGTTTTCCTCGTAAATTTTGAACTCAACTCTTTATAACCCTTTTTTTATTATATATATATGATTTAAAATATTGGTTTTGGAAATTTTTATTCTACTTATCCCGGGGAGAACCAACCATGAGATTGACCCCTAACCCTGCTTCTGATGCTAACAAATGGATTGGGTTCAGGTTAGGTTTCAAAGTATAAATTTTCAATGTGTCTATTGTTTTCACCTTTGTTTCTCCTCTTGGTAACATGAGGTAGGTAAAATAAATGTAAGTATGAGGACAATGGTTGGGTCCTGTTGTTCACAATAGCTCTGATTTGTAAACAAGACCACTATAGTTAGTTAGAAATATAAACATTTTCTTCAACAATAGTAACTGTTATCATTAAAAACCTACTCTTAATTTCCTAACAAGATGATCTACGCATATTTCCTAGTCTTTCTCTTGACGTAAGCATAGTTCCTAGTTCCTATTCATACTGACAACTTTGACTACTCTTCAATATATAAATCTTACAATGATTACCTAATCCCTTCTTATTATATAAGACTATTAATCCATACTAATTATCTAAGACTTATAAATAAAAGAAAGAAAAGCTAGAGGGACCTTTAAGTGGCCTACCCTAGTGGGTGAGGCCTCATTATGAGAGGTAAGGTCCGTAGAGAAGACAATAAGACATATATTTATAGTTCGAAAACAACAAATATTGAGAAGTAAGAGRCATAAATAAATTCATTCTAACTTCCAACTAAATAACTATAAGAGGGATAAGTATTCTTGAGATAGCTCCTACCTAAACTGAATTTACTTAACTACTTAAARCTATTTATTACTTTATAGCTCCTAATAGTATTTCTACATCAAGCTACTTCCTAGTTAATTCCTAAACATGCTAAGTGACCAAAGAGTATTATATTTACTACTAGAAGCTCCTCATAACTATTACTGGAAYCTCCTACTTACTATGATTATTAATTTCTTATTAATTTGAAACCATGAATACTATCTTAAAGAGAAGAATACAAGCTATAAAATAGCTTTCCCGCACCAAATAGATGCATTATCTATTTCCCGCTGAGGGGAAGGGTGAGGGGGGGAGGGAGAGGGTTAATTACTTTAGATTATAAGCACTTATCGTTTAGCGCCACTATATCCATTTCCCTTAATTCTAATCCCTCATATTATAATACCTAAGCCAATACTAAAGAGTTCTAAAATGATATACCTACTTGTTGCTAATTACTAAAGTGATATACTAAACAGATTAAGAGACTTAGTAGTTAGGGGTTTCCCATGTTCATAGATCTAATAAAGGTATTTAGTTCCTTGTGACCTAGCCTAAGGATTTCATTTCATACTAATTTATAGATCTTATAGTTCTCTTGATAGACTAGTTCTCTTTATAGATCCTATAGTGATAAAGAAAAGGAAGCAATGAGATTTAGTTATGGTTGCTTGGGTTTTCCCTTGTAAATCTAGGATAATTCCATATGTGATATAAGGATGCTGTTATCTAAGGAATCCTTTCTATCGCTATTGAATATCATAAGAATCTCTATAGATAGCCTACGTTTCTGGTGTATATGGGGAAATTATAGTCTTGGAGAAAAATATAGTTAAGCGTGGGATTTTATAGAGAGACAACCTAAGCTTGGGAATTTCAGGAGTAAGAATCATGTGTAAAATACTGTGAGGCTAAAAAAGGGCTATAAAACACCTAATGATTTGTTTCCGTGACTTAGTAGTTTTTCTTTGCTTAATCCCTTATAAAGTGTAGTTTCATAGGCTTCTAGTAGTTCTATGAACTATTTCTAGAAAGGTGAGTTAAAGCATTGATCAACACTTTCAGGTGAGGATAATGCCCCATTCCTTGATCGTTGATTTATCTTGACTAAACTCTATCACTATTTGAGGAGCTCAGCTTCGCTGGAGTACTGTAGCTCCGTATTCCTAGTATTAATGATAGGGGTGGTGGGTGGGAGAAGATTGATGGATTTCGATGTGATTATTTCAAAGTCAAAGTAGCACCATGCATAGTATATAAGCCAGTGTACTTCGACTAGGAGATAATTAGTCAGTAATCAAACCATAAATATGACTCAACTCACTCCACCTCTTCGATAAATAAATTAGTCTTGGGGACACATATAAAACTGAGGTATATGGGCAAGATTCATACACACGCCACCAACGAGACAAAATGCGTATGAAATCTTATTATAACGATGCACCTTGATTTGACTTGGACCATTGAATTGACTTGGAATTGACCTAGAATCAACATGAACTCTTCATTCAATATCAATGAGTAATAAAAAATAAATGAGTTCAGTATCAATGAGTAATCAAAGAAGACCAATGAGGAATCAAAGGTATTTTCAAATGAGCTCTTTTGTATTGGAATTTACAAGGGTGCCTACCCAACCTTTGGGAGGAAGAGCCCACCCTATATTGAGGGTGGTTTCCTTATATCAATGTAAAATAATATAACAAATCCCTCTAACGAATCCCCAAGAATATAACGAAATCTTTCCTAAATGATTTCCTAACCTACATAGTAAATGACCTAAACCAGGGTTTGTCTTTCCATAGTAGTAAATGAACTAAACAAAGGAAGGATTCCCCTCTTTCTTTCTTTATTTTAATTTCATTAGTTAACGCTTAAAATTAGTCCCTCTATATGAGAATTAAATAACTTGGGATTTACCCTTTGAATTCAATGACTTAACAAAGGCTAAGGGTCCATGTGAAGCCTTAAAAAGTGAAGACAAACTAGGACCCACAAATTCTATGGTAGCACCTTAAGATATCCTCCTCCCCAAGGTTAGTGAGCCTCCCCTCTTATGGGATTGAAGATACTTTCTATCCTATCTATAAAAGAATATAAAGATTGAACTATAAAAGAATAAAAAATGGTAAGTAGCACCCACTTCAATAGCCAACCAAAGGCAAGTTATCAAATACAAGTAACATAATAAGTATTGGTAAAGACAAGTAACAAATAAGTATTGGTACGGTGGTTAGGGGTTGTTTCTACCACACTTACAAAATGCTTTCACTCTTCTCCTAAACATGATGCTTAGCTACCTAAACATGATGATTCTCCTTAACATTATGGAGTGACTAAACATGGTGGAGTAATATATTGTTATCATAGTTAGTTATAAGTTATTTCTAGGTTGTTTAGAGTGTTCGAGATTTAGTTAGTCTGAGGTTGAGTTAGTGAGAGATTTAACATACTTCCTAGTTATTCTAATTATTCAGACTTCCTATATTCTATATTGATTAAAGCTAATAATTCACGCCCTTGTTATTAAAGCTAGTAATTAAAGAGTATATAAGTAGTTAAAGTTGACTAATAACTAATCCTTCTTTATCTATACCTAAGATAGTTTGTAGATCCTAATAGACTAATCTAAGGCTTTATATATTCTAAGAGACTAAATATCTTATTAAGTTGGTCTCCTTCATACCTACTAATTGCTACTTATAATCTAATTTTATCTAAGACTACTCACCCCTACTGAAAGAAAAGATAAGGGTACCTATAAGAGTGGTTCTCTCAATACCTAAGGTATAATGGGTCAATACCTAAGGTATAATGGGTCAATACCTAAAGTATAAAGGGTAAGTCAAATCCCAATGGGCAGAATATTATTAAAGTCTACTCTATCATCTATTGATTGCTAAACTCTATAGACTTATTAGTAAGTCAAGGTTCCTAAAGTAGTTAGTAGTTATAAAGGTAGTAAATTAGAATCTATCCTATAGTTTTATAAATTAAAGGACAATTATAAAGTAAGGGTTGTTATTACTGAGTATAAGGTGAGTTACTGAGTAGTTTTCATTTGGTTGTATGTTCCTGAGCTAATCCCTAAAAGAATATATAATATATAAAGAGTTTTGTTTGGTTCTATTCCTTATGTTTCTATAATATATAAAGAGGAAGAGTTCCTAATTTTTCTTAGTTCACTATATCTCAAAAGAATATAAGGAGTAAGAACAAAGAGTAAATATAAAGGACAAAGAGAAAGAAGACTTCCTCCTCTCCCTACTAATATGAATTCCTCCTTTTCCCTACTATTAAGAAGACCAAACTAAATACTATTCCTACTTTATATAAGACCTACTAAATACAATTCCTACTTACTCTTTAAAAGATCATAATCCCTATTCTAATAAGACCTATTCCTACACTTAAGAATTCCTACTCACACTTAAGGAAAGGAGCTCAAGTTATAAAGGAAGGTGAGTTACTTAGTAGTTGTTTTCATGATTGAATCCTGTCTATGCTAAATATGAGTTTTTTGGGGTCTGCTAAGTTCTTGATCAACCATTGATGAAATAGGAGTTGCCTTGTTCCAGAGGTGCCTTAGGTATCGATAGAAGGGGTGTTGGAGTTACTTCACACAAACCTAGGATTTATTTTTCCTAAGGTTTTTCTTATGTTTATTAGTCATTATTTAGTCTCCTATATTTTAGGAAGAATATATCTCTAGGAAGAATATTCTCTTCAGTTTTCACTTCAGTTTGATCAATTGAGTGGAGTATAGATGCTACATTGGTATTGTCACCATGCAACATTGGGATCATCACCAGCTAATGCACATTGTCCTTAGGATCATCACTAGAATAGAACATTAATCATGATTCCCTGATCTCCTCCTCACTTCACTCTGTTTCAGTCAGTTAACTAAAGAATGATAGACTAGTTAACTCAACTAGGTGGCAGTTCACTCCCGTAATTGCCCGAGAGACTAGACTAGGTGGCAATTTACTCCCGTAACTGCTAGTGTGTGTCTAGATCACTCTAGAATAGCACTATGGTGCATTGGATTCTCCTCCAGTGTGCATTGGTTGAGTTATACAGAGTATTTCATGTGTAAATTATCAATTATTCATTTGGTTAATGAGAATTCTTCCATTCTTTCTCTCTTGCTTCTCTTTTCTTCTCTTTTCTCTACAACAGTGTATGTCAATTCCCAGTTAGATCTATTATATGTAGGTTCAACACATTTACATGGTATCAGAGACGAAATACTGCTAGGGAAAAGACACACCAAATTATTTTTGCTGGTACCGAAGATTGAAGACAACGAAAAAATGGAATTCCCAAAAGAATTCATTCTTACACCTTACAACTTATTTGCATGGAAGGAGAAGATGATCATGCATCTTCAAAGTAGAGGGTTGTACAGGTTAACCATGAAAACAAAGACAGAACCAACATCATCCATAGAAAAATCCAAGTATCTAAATCGAATGGATGAAGCATTCATAACAATTTGTAGTGTCATTTCTTCCGATCTCCTTTTTCACATATCTTCTTGTAAAATCCCCAATGAATCTTGAACCACCATGGAAGGTCTCTTTGGAAAAAAATATGAGATGATGGGACACATGCTCGAGGTGGAATTTCTCACATTGGATCCAAAAGATTCGACAATCTCCAAGATTTATTTACAAAAAATAAGGATTTACTGTCGCAAATCAAGGCTTGCGGGGTTGATAAATCTAAGGAGGAGAAAAAAATGATTCTCATCGTTATATTCAAGCTTGGTCCTAAATTATCAGTGTTTGTATCCACATTCCATTCAGTCATATTCACCTCTGGAGCCACCTGGAAGATTCCTTCTCTTGAGGAATTTATTGAATCTCTGACACAAGATTAGAGCAAGCTCATCAACATGGGAAAAATCAAAGGCCCAAAGGCACATGCACTTACTATGCAATATGGCAGTGGTCATCAATATCATAAATATAAAGATAAAGAAAAAAGGAAATCTCATGCAAATCCGAAGAAGGAAGGGTACTCAAAACCCTTCAATGATGCCTTTGGATCCAAAGGTGGAAAGGGGAGAAAAGGAGAGAAATGAACATACTTCCATAAATGATTCCATCCAGAATCTGCATGTATGCAGAAACATATAGATCTAATGACTCAAATACTTCAGAAAAATAACCTTGGAGATCTCATCCCCAAGGGTGCCAAGAATAAGAAGCCAGAAGATCAAAATCCCAAGAAAGGAAATTCTAGCCATGCCTTGATTGCCATCAACTCCTCTCCCGATGCTTGGATTGTATATTCAGGAGCATCACACCACATGGTTTCCATAAAAGAGGTCTATTCTTCATTAGATTCATGCAAAGGTCCTCCTATTCTGATGGGGGGAAACTCTCCAGTCAAGGTCACCGACAAAGGAAGGATTGAACTCACAAACAAAAGCTTCAAGAATGTGCTGCACATTCCCAAACTTTTCGTCAATCTTCTCTCCATGTATCGAATGAAAAATTATGGCACCAGAAAGAAAGTCATATTCACTCCTGATGCAGTGGATATCTATAACATGCAAACCAATTCTAGGGTTTCTACCGGTGAGGTAAATCATCAATCTAGGATTTACACATTTTCTGAATTTATTGAACCATATTCTGCTTTACTACTTACCCATGATGATGAAAAAAGTAGAATATAGCATGAAAGGTTAGAGCATTTAAAATTCATATATATGCAAGAAATTAGCAAGTAGGGATTGGTTTATGGTCTACCAAACATTCATTTATCCAAAGGAATTTGTGAGGGATGTGTTCTTGGAAAACACCCTCAAGAGAAATTCGACAAAGGAAAGACTCAAAGAGCTTCCTCTCCTTTAGATATGATCCATCGTGACCTTATGGGCCCTTTTCCGCATCCATCAATCAAAAAATCAAGGTATGTGCTCATTTTTGTTGACGTTTTCTCATGCTTCACATGGATTTTCTTTCTCAGGCAAAAATCAGAGGTCTTTCAACACCTCAAATATTTCAAAGCCCTAGTTGAGACACAGTCAGGAAAGAAAATAAAAATCCTCCGAACTGATAACGGGGGAGAGTATGCCAACCATGAGATACAAAATATTTGTCATGAGGTAGGGATTCAGTTGCAGAACACAGTTCCCTATACTCCACAACAAAATGGATTTGTTGAGCAGAAAAAACCGATCTCTAAAAGAGATGGCATCTTGTGTGCTACATTCAAAGTGACTTCCACAGATATTATGGGCCGAAGCACTTAATTGTGTAACCTACATCCAAAATAGACCTCCCCATAGATCTTTCAAGGATAATACCCCCTACGAGGCTTGGAGCAGCCTCAAATCGGAAGTGACCCACTTTCGTATTTTCGGTTCACATGCATGGGCCCATATTCTCTCTGAAAAGAGGAAGGCAATTGATCCACAGAGCACATAGTGTATTTTTGTTGGATACCCCAACGATGTGAAGGGATATAGACTCATTGATCTTTCCTCAAATTGGATCATCATTGAGCGTAGTGTCCAATTCGAGGAAAGTGTCTCACATGTACCTCAACAACCGTATGCAGACACCTTTGTTCTTCCACCTGTCAGAGATGATGAGCATGCACATGTCGAATCCTCTTCAGATGCGAGTTCTGATTCAGAGGATTTAGATGATCCAGATACAGAGTTAGTATAGTCACATGTAGATTCAGTGCATCCATATGCAAATGTAGATCCAGAGCCGAGGCCCAAGTGGTTTCATACTACTCTTTAGGATGTAGAGGATATTGTTGGGGATCTAGATGATACTAAGAGGAATCGATCTGATTTCAAGGAGCCTTCTCTTGCACTCACTACCACTGTACCATTTCCACCCAGACATATTTTCTTGGTTCAGTCTTCAGATCCACAGTCTTATGGCGAGGCTGTTGGAAATCTCTTTTGGGAATCCACCATGCAGGAGGAGTACAAATCCCTCCTCAAGAACCAGACTTGGGATCTGGATCCCCTTCCTTCTGGAAGAAAAGTTGTTAGATGCAGATGGGTCTACATGAACAAGAGTGCAATGAATGGAAAAATTAGCAGATACAAATCCAGGCTTGTTGCCAAAGGCTTTCAGTAGGTGCATGGCACTGACTATGATGAGACCTTCGCTCCCGTAGCAAATATGGATGCCATACATTTGGCACTTTCCATTGTGACATCCAAGGGATGGGAAGTACATCAGATGGACATGAAGAATTCATTTCTTCACATTGATCTCTCTGAGGAGATGTATATGGATCATCCCCAGGGATTTATGCAGGATTCATCTTTGGTCTGTTGAGTGAAGAAATCTCTTTATGGCCTCAAGCAGGCTTTGAGGGCATGGTATGCGAAGATGGAATCCTACTTGCTTTCACAGAACTTTGTACGTTGTAAATCAGACCCAAATGTTTACATGCTCAGGACGACTAATTCACTTCCACTCTTAGTTCTGTATGTTGATGATTTGTTAATCACCAGTTGCTCGACTTCAATGATTACTACAGTCAAGAGGATTCTACAAGAAATTTTATTGATGATAGACATGGGTCCGCTACATTTATTCCTTGGACTCGAGATCAGTCAGGATGCATTAGGCATCAAACTATCTCAGGGAAAGTATGCACAAGATCTCCTTGAGATATTTCACATGACAGACTGCAAGTCTACCTTGACTCCTTTCCTATCAAGAGTCAAACTTGAGGATGGTGGGGACACTCCACTGGTTGACATCACACTATATAGAAAACTAGTGGGGAGCTTGTTGTATCTCACACACTCTAGACCAGACCTCTCCTACGCAGTTAGAGAAGTTTCCAGGTTCATGCAGAAGCCACATGAGCTACATTGGAAGGCTGCAAAGCGTATCCTTTGATATGTACATGGAACCATCAATTTTGGGATTCATTATGAAACAAAATATACATTGTATCTCCTCGGGTTCACTGATTCTAAATGGTCTAGCGATAACATTAATCACAAGTCCACATATGGTTACTCACTCAGTCTTGGTTCCGGGCCTATCTATTGGTCGAGCAAGAAGTAGGCTTCCATTTCTCTATCTTCAGCTGAGGTAGAGTACATAGGTTTAGTTAACATAACCATTCAGGCTATGTGGCTACAACATTTCTCACTGAGTTGGGAATTCAGTTTTATCGGTCGATCATCATTGGGTGTGACAACTAGAGCACTCTGAAGTTCTGCAGATATCCAGTTCATATGTAGCAGATGAATCACATCGAGATCCAAATGCACTACATTCGGGACTTAGTTCATGCGGGGATCATCGACCTACAATTTTTTCCTTCAGTAGAACAAACTACAAACATCTTCACCAAGACCTTCACTGGGCAGAAGTTCCATTCTCTACGAAGCCGTCTTGCAGTGAAGGACACAATTGCCTAGCAACTATGAGTTCTTCTTTTTACATACATTGTACTTTGATGGGGGGGTTTTCCCATGAGGTTTTCCCTCTTTCCTTGCTTTATTTTAGTGTATCTTTAGTATTTGGGTACCTAACATGGCCTCATTTCTAGGACACATTATTTATTTTCACCATAGTGATGTTCAGAGGGGGTGTTGGAGTTACTTCACACACACCTAGGATTTTTTTTTCCTAAGGTGTTTCTTATGTTTATTAGTCATTATTCAATATTTTATATTTTAGGAAGAATATTCCTCTAGGGAGAATATTCTCTTCAGTTTTCACTTCAGTTTGATCAATTGAGTGGAGTCTAGATGCTACATTGGTATTGTCACCATGCAACATTGGGATCATCACCAACTAATGCACATTGTCCTTGGGATCATCACCAGACTAGCACATTACTCATGATTCCCTGATCTCCTCCTCACTTCACTATGTTTCAGTCAGTTAACTGAAGACTAATAGACTAGTTAACTCATCTAGGTGGGAGTTCAAGACTGATAGACTAGTTAACTCATCTAGGTGGCAGTTCACTCCCATAACTGCCCGAGAGACTAGACTAGGTGGAAGTTTACTCCCGTAACTACTGGTGTGTGTCTAGATCACTCTAGACCACCTCTATGGCACATTGGATTATCCTCCAGTTCACATTGGTTGAGTTATACATAGTATTTCATGTGTAAATTATCAATTATTCATTTGGATAATGAGAATTATTCCATTCTTTCTCTCCCGCTTCTCTTTTCTTCTATTTTCTCTACAACTGTGTATGTCAATTCCAAGCTAGATATATTCTGTTTAGGTTCAACACATTTACAAGGGGTATGCCTCAAAGGTGAATTATTTATTCCTCTACTTGATTACTTCTATTATTTCAAACTTATAAAACTGTTATTCTTTCTAACTAGAGCTACTTTATGTTGTTTATTAAGACTAARAAATTTGTTTCGTATAGTTTGATTTTTTTWAAAAAGAGTCTATACTAATTATACTTCCTAGTTATTAAAGCTAATAAAATAAGTGTTATTAAAGGAGTGAACCTGCTTGTCTGCTGAGGCTGAGGTGCGAAGCTCTTTCTTGAGAAAAGGAGAGCAAGGAGCCACTTAATTCGTACAAATYAAAGAAGGTCAGGGAAGGGAAAGGAGACCAACATAGACTTTTGGCCATTTAATGGAAAAGGGAAGATAACGTGTCATGAAAATGTTTGGAAGAACAAGCGAGGTTTTATTAGGGGGAGGGAACATGAGCGCTCACAGAACAAGGGATGAACAAAGGGTAACCCAAGTTGAAACCCTATTCATACTCTCTGTCCCGAACAACATAAAGCACTGAAAAGTGTTTGATAATGATGATGAGAAAATCCTTAGATTTATTCATTGTGAAGAAAAATTTGGTTCAATGATGGAGGATAATAATGAGTTAATCAATGAAAATCATATTTAGAATCCGTTTGTAGATTGTTAGAGAATTATCCAGGTCAAGACAAATCAAATACCTATGTGCCTAGTCACCTATCTATTTGATAACAATGATAGATCCCAGGAGGAGAAACAGATAGATCTGGGGGAGTTAGAGGCTATTGATCCCATTAACTGAGCTAATGACCTTGAACGAGTGAATCACCCAACAGTAGTAGAGCCAACACCAATTGAAATAGATCAATATTGGAGGTGTGAGGTGCTTTGATCTCCATATATGGAACGATATGGGGTGTTTGGTAGGAATTTAGGCTCGACTGGGTCGCGTATATGATGGGATGGATGTGCTATGGTTGGAAATGGTCCAGATCTTGGGCACAACATAGATCGGGAGCATGGTTCATAACATTGATTGGGTGGGGTAGATTTTTCTATGATTGGGTGTGTTCAGTTAGTGCTTACTTCCCCATCATGTTTGGTAGGTGTGTTCTTTATCCTTACTTATATAGAGCGACTACTCCATAATCATTCAAGTACTTATTATTTACCTAGCTGCAATTGATTCATAATCGTTCAAGAATACTCGTGCTTCTGATTTGTGGATCTTCACCCCTTATTTATTTCAACACTCATGTTCGATTTGTGCCCAAGTATGTATTAGGATGTTTTCCGACCAATGATATGGGCCCCTGATCTGTGTCTATGTGATTTAGATTTGTACCCAGACCAATCTGTACTGCTGATAAATACATGTATCTTGACCAATGGATGTGTTTATATGTGTCTCTTACTGCTAGTGGGCGTGCCCCTAACCAATGTTTGCTTATTTGGTTTTGGTGGTGTGTTTTGTATACTAAGGCTCTTATTTTTCTCAGGGATGCCAATTCCTTATTAATAATTTTTCAAGTATTAATTAATAAAATTTGTTCCTACTTTTTGGACATCCATGGATAGATCCAAATCCAACCATTGATTTAGTTGAATATCCAAAACTATTATCTGAAATATCCATTGAAGATGCTCTTACTTTTTACGGTGAAATATCCGTCTATTCCTAGCCATTGGTTTTGGCACAGGGGCAGACCCAAGGTTCAATGCTTCAACAAAACACCAACAAAATCCTAACTACCGACCCTTTCGGCAACACCTGCAAATTGGGCGAAGTCTCACCTGAGGTAGAGGCAGGGAGGGTTACAGGACTCAGGTGTCTGTAACCAAGTTGGGACACAGATCTGTGATTACAACACTTCGCCAATACTTTAATAACACTTAGAATATGATATGCATTAGTTCATTAGCTTCATTAACATCGCAGAATAAACCCTAAGGTAGATCGACGCAGTAACAGTAAATATTAAGCAATTCAACTACGTAGCACATAATACAGAGTTAGATCTAACATTCATTCATACTTAATGCATGTGATGCACTAAGCATCTATAAGTCTATCTACCATACATAATAAGCCAAGCATATTCACAATATAAACAACACAACACAAAGCAACCAGAAGACACAATATATATGTGGTTCACCCCAGTGTGGGGCTACGTCCACCAACTTCTTCGTCTTCTTTATTATTCTTCAATTCTCTTACATTCATCCGCTCCTATGCATAAGCCACAGAGCCAAGCTTCACAGAGGACAGGATATCTGTGCACTAAGCGCCAAATCCTCCTTCCCAAAACTAGGTCACAACTCAAAGCCAACTTTCTCTATCAAGCACAGAGCCTTGTTGATTAAGTTTGGTTGTCATTGATGTCAACCCTTGAAGAAAGCCCCGTAGAAAAAAGGCTTGGGTAATGGACCCAATATTTTTTGATGTAAATATGACTCATTATTCTTTTTTCATGGTTGATAAGAAGTAAATATGGATGAACTCCAAAGTGGTCCCCTTATGGTGAAAGCCCTCACAGGAAGACGCTTTGTGGAGTAAGAGAACCCATGCTTAATTGTGGAATAATGAGATGAAGGAAATTGATTTTGTCAGGGAAAATATCTTATATGGATAGTGCTTGTCATTTCATTTCTGGTGGTATGTGGAACGTCACATAATTCCTCACGGTTCGAGAGTTATGGCCATGAGAAGTTGGAGACCCCAGGTTTGGGTAATGGACCCAAGTTTTTTTTGATGGGTAATAGTATGGGTTATGATATATTTTCAGATAATACTATTCTATATGGATAGTACATGTCATGCCATTTCTGGTGGTATGTATAACGTCACATAACTCCTCACGGTTTGACAGTTATGGCCTTACAAAGTTGGAGGACCCTCATATGTCATCTAGAAGCCCCAAAAGGTCAAAGTAGTCAAAGTGGTTTAAGAGATTTTAAAAGGTAAATAATAAAGTGAAGTGATGAGTGTATTATAATTCAAAGTGAATAAAAAATAAATTATTTCAATAATAAATTTAATGGA
>JASDQU010032039.1:0-22190 GCA_032191745.1 Picea mariana | reverse complement strand
ATAAGACCATAACTCTCAAACCGTGAGGAGTTATGTGACATTCCACATACCACCTGAAATGGCATGTCAAGAACTATCCATCTAGGATAGTTTCACCAACAACTTCATTGATATTCATCTCATTTTTCCACATACAAGCATGGGTCCTCCAACCATTCTCCTAGGATAAATCAATCCGTAAAGCATCTTCCCGTGAGGAATTTCACCATAAGGTGACCACTTTGGATTTCATCCATTTTTGCACCTTATCAACCATGATAAGATAATAATGATTCATCTTTGCATCAATTCACCACTGCATCATATACATAAACTATGCATCATGTATCAATGACAACTCATTGATCCATGTTCATCAATGCATCATACTAATGATCCATCTTTATCAATTGGTTTCCACTTGGACATATATCATTCTCATCAAGGGCATCATATCAATCAATTACTTGACATCAATCAAACCAAACCATTTACATCAATGACATATGATCCAACATTCTCCCAAATAATCAAACCATTGGAATCAATGACAACATGATCCAACAGTTGGCCCTTGACCAAGTTTTGGGAACACTTGTTCATATTTGACCATTTTTGGGACTTTGACATCTTGTTGAAGATGGAGCATCAAACGAAGCAAGAGATAAAGGGATCTCAGCCCACTTTCAGGTCCCTTTTTGGGTTTTGGGAATATGTAATGGGAAAGAGATGTTGGCCCGTGGGTTTACCCACACTTAGGCCCATTTTGTATGTATAAATAGACATATAGGAATCTAGTATAGAAGAGTATTGTATTGTATCTATGTGATATAGGATAATTTCCAACAAGGGATCTGTGTGATCGAGAATTTTTTTCATTTTGTATAGACTTGTAGAGCTTAGTGCAAGTCCCTGTGTGAAGATATAGAAGGCTTTGTGCTGAAAGGAAAGGAAGAAGGATCTAGCAGGCTGCGTAGATCTTTTGTCCTATGCGAAGTAAGGGTTTCTATGGATTTGTGCTTGTAACTGATTGGCTGACGATAATAAAGAATAAGAGTTGGTGGATGTAGCCCCAAGGTGGGGGTGAAACACGTAAATTTGTGTGTTATGCTTTGTTCCTTGACTTGTCATGCTTATCTCTGCTTTTGCTAAGTGCTTTGATATATTTAGGTGGATATATTTATGCTTTGTGCTTATTAGATGTGTATGAATAGTAGATTTTATAGTGTTGATCTACTGGATCTAATCTGTTTTATTGTTGCTAAGTACTAAGATACCTTAGATCTAAGTGAATGTTGTGATGCTTTGTGCTATCTACAAAGTATAATAAGGATTTACTATTGATGAATTGTCGATGCTAAGGTGTCTGCAACCTTAGCTGGGATTCTTGCAACCACCCCTGCCTCTACCTTGGGTGAGACTTCATCTACTTCGTAGGTGTTGCCGAAAGGGCCGGTAGTTAGGGTTTTGTTGGTGCGCTCTTGTAGCATTGAACCCTGTGTCTGCCCCTGTGTCAACATGGACCAACCCAATGACGCATAAATGACATTCCATGGTGTTTTAAATTAACACTCGAAAGGGATAATATAGCCATCCATAAAAATATATATATATTCATATCAATGGGAGATATCCTCTAATCCTGGTTTAGAATTAACACTTGTTAATTACATACTTAGAAATAATATATTATATATAAGTGCTAATTTCTAATTGCAAAAGGGTATGGGCATAGGAAAAAATGATTAGGAATTGGATATTTCTTGAACCCGCTAACCCGACGATCCAAAAAATAAATTCGAAGAAATGGAGAAGTATGGAAAGTAGACAGACAGGCTTCAAAATGGGGTGACAATAGTTCCACAGGAGACGTGAGGACCTGACTGTCAAATTGTATGTCTTGAAAGTTTTCAATGAAAAATGTGTAGCATGAAAGAGGGCATGATAGGTAGATTGTAATATGGAAGACAGTATTATTTGAGTCCAGTTGTAAATTTGTATATCACAGAAGTCAGTGTACTTTTCGCAGGTCATGGAACAATAGAAGTCCAATCTAGAGCTCGCCTACCAAGAATCCGCGGTTGGAGAAGTGGTTGGGTATGGAATGGGGAAACGATCGATCAGTGTCACGATATAAGAGCATGAGTGAAAACATGAACCCGCAAGTTTTCCTACATGCTCAGCTAGACATTTTTGGAAAAAAGAATAAGTGAGGAGAAAGATAAAGTTCAAGGAAAAGAGAAACAAATATTTGGCTAAGTATAGAAGATAGGAAATAAGGGATAATATATTCACATCTGTAATAGATATCCCATTTCTTGGAAAGATATTTTTTGCATGTTTATGGAGAATTTATATAGTTATTGCATATACTTGGAAAAAAGTGTGAAGGTGGCGGGCACAAAAAACAGTGACTAGGAATACGAAATTGTCTACAATTTGTGAAAGAAATTTCAAGAAATGGTCGTGGAAAATAGTCAGACGAGTTTCAAAACAAGATGACAAGGGTTCTTGAGGAAACATGAGACCTCGATGGTCAAATTGTATTGATCATAAATTTTCAGTGCATACTATGTAACATAGAAGAGGGGTTGATGTAGGAATCTGGAAGACCAGCTCCAAGATAGGTTGGAAAGGGTTCCCGAGGAGACTTGATGGCCTGATGGTCAAATTGTATTGATCATAACTTTTGAGTGTAACATGGAAGAGGGGTCGATGTAGGAGTCCTGAACTCGCAAGTCCGCCAACCCACACAGCTAGATATTTTCAGAAAAATGACTAAGTGATGAGAAAGGTAAAGCACAGTGAAAAGAGAAATAGGAATTTGCTTAAGTATAGAAGACGGAAAAGAAGGGATAATATATTCACATCTATAATAGATATTCCATTTCCTGGCAATATATTTTGTGCATGTTTCTAGAGAAGTTATATACTTATTGCATATACTTTGAAAGAAGTGTGGAGGTGGCAGGCACAAAAAACAGTGACGAGGAATTGGAAATTGTCTGAACCCCCCAACCTGATGATCTGTGAAAGATATTGTAAGAAATGGCCATGGAAAGTGAGTGGACGAGCATCAAAACAGGCTGACAAGGGTCCTAGAGGAGACATGAGGGCCTGACGGTCAAATTGTATTGATCGAAAATCTTAGTACATAATGTGTAACACATAAGAGGGTTGATGTAGGAGTCCATAAATCAATTTGTGTATCTTGGAAGTGGGGGGGACTGTTTGTAGGTCAAGGAACACTAGAAGTTTAGTCAGCATGTCCGAGAATCTGCAAGCGAAAAAATTCGGGTAAGTATGGAATTGGAGGGGCGAAAGAGATTCCAAGAAATTTTAAAATATGGAAAGTGGAAGCAGGAGCTTCAAAATGGGGTGACAATAGGTCCCTGAGAGATGTGAGGACTCGAAGGTCAAATTCCCGGTCTCATAACTTTCGTGTGCAAACTGTGTATCACAGAAGAGGGTATGATGTGGGAGTGCAACAACAAATTTGTATATGGAGGAGGTCTGGGTGTTTTTTGTAGGCAACGAAACAATGGAAGTTCAATATAGAGCCCACCTGTCTGGGAATTCACAATATGAAAAGTGCCTAGGTGTTGCAGGTAGGCCAAAGGCCAAAGAAGAAAAGAAAGGCATTGTTGGGAAAGAAAGCATGCACAAGGAAAGTGACAACTAGAAGGAAACACAGCACGTGCACATGCAAGGAAAGAAACAGATGGAAGGAAGAACAACACGCATGCATGGGAGGAAGACCTAACGATGGTAGGGTTACGTTTTAGGGTAATGCATTGTGTTATCACCCCAGGAAACTCTCCTAATCTGTAATTTAGAGATGTCTGGTAACTTAATCTTTTTGGAAACTATTTTCTCAATAATAGGTGTGTGGTTGGATCAAGATGAATAACTATCTTAATGGATTGTCTCACGAGACTGTCTAATATTGTTCAACAGTGCGAGGCCTTCAAGAGATATTATCATATAGGGGTGTATCAAATAGATGAGAAACTAATCAATTAACCAGAACATACATATATGAAACAATACATATGATGGGTCAAGAAACTAGTAAGGTTACTTATGATCCTTTGTTCACTAATCAAATGGTGAGATGATAGTCACCTATGTACTATGTAAATGTAGATAAAGAACATAGTTCAACTCATAAGCATAAAACTGAAAAGGAAAAGACGATCTAACAATATCAATGAAAGAAGCTCGCAAGCTGAATATATTATAGAAAGAGTCTTTTCACAATATACAATAAGTGTAGTACTCAACGTCGAACCATTGGCCTCAAGGACTGAATTTCCCCCCTTTTGTTCATCAATTGTTCTTGGATTTATAGACTTTACAAATAGTTTCAAGATCCTCAAAAGATGGATCTAATAACCTCTTCTCCTATCTCAAATTCGAATTTGTGAGGTGGCTGGAAAAGATAGAAATTTTTGGAAATATGCTTCTCAAAGATTTACTCATATCTCTCAAACCAAAACTGTTGTGTAAAAACTGGAAGATTCTTTTGTAGATTGGTTTTTTGGGAGAAAAAACCTCTCTCAATTTTTTGAGATTCATTTTCAATTTCCTGGGATATGCATTTCAAAAACATGTGTCAAACAGGGAAATTCTGAGATTCGAAAATTAGGGATTACAGATGAATTTGAATCTCCCAATCTATGACACCTGTAGGAAAAATGAGAGACATTATTGTTATTTGATGTGTTATAAACAAAAACCTCCTCCTGTTTCTCAAAAATATTCTTCAATCATTCAGAATCATCATTTGAAAATGATGACTCAGCGCAGTAAAAATGCAGAATTTCTGCACTTTCAGTGGCTTAGAAGCCGTTTTGGAAAGGCGCTTAGCTACCGAAACCTGAGTTTTGAATTTTTTGAAGGGAAAACCAAATCAAATGTTTTTCAAACTTTATTACAAACCTAAGGCTTTAAAAAGTGAACCTTCAAAAATTTAGAAATGTGTTTTTCAATGACTTCCTATCACCTAAAATAAACAAATTTGACTGTGTTATTTGAGGAGATAACATCTAGCTCCTTCTGGGGATGAAAGCCTCCCTGTGAGGTTTCAAGAACCTTAGATCCAATGATTTTCCTATTGTTATATGGAGTCATTTTTCCTTTAGAACTGATCCTCTGTAAACATGTAGCCTTTATCTGGATAGTCTTCATGTCTTCGACAGCTACAACAGATCTCTCTAGATTGTGGGATAAGTCAAGAATGCCACCTTGGTAAACAAGTCATTCTTTGCCACAAATAGGCAACAAACTTCATCTCTTTCACATTGCTAGCACCTCAAAAACTGGAACAACACATTGAAACAAATCCTTGTAATTATAACCTTCCCTTATAAATCATCCTTGTGCCTTGTAGAATGATAAAACTTGGATCTGTGCAAAAAGANNNNTAAATTGTAAGCCACCGAAAGATTTGGTTTTGGTGGCTAAGGACAGATATTAAATCCCTCCTAAGCCACCAAAATTGTAGATTTGTGAAATCTGTTTCAAAACTGCAAAACTTGATTCTTGATTCTAGTAACCTGTTGTAGCAGAACAATATTGTCCCTTTCAAAAAGTCTGGAAGATATCTTGGTCATTATATAAATCTCCAAATTTGTTCACAATAGCATAGCCATGCCCTCCATAAGCTTTTCTGCAGATGTAGAAAGCCTTCCAAGGCTGATGAATCTTCATAGGAAGTGAAATAATTCAAATTTTCCACTTTTGGCAAAAAAGACAGTTTTTTGCTCATAAACTAGGTCACCAATTTTACTTTTCCACTTCCTTAAACACATCATACATCAATATAAAACCTTAAATATGATGTATTTAATTATTATGCATCTTTAGAAACCAACCTCGAAACATTGGGTTGAGAAAAAGTTAGATCTGGGCAAAAATATGACCTCTCTGCCATGTTTCAGCTTTCGGTGGTTAAGAGAGGAAAATCTAGGCCTGTTAACCACCGAAGTCTCTGCTTTCAGTGGCTAATGAACAATCATTCTATTTGCCTAAGCCACCAAAAGATGTAACTTTTTTAAATGTTTAAAATCTTCAAAAATGTATTACTTGGCTTCTTCTAAGAGTGATCAAAATTGATTTGGTGATGATGACAACAACATTGCAATCCGCTCAGGTTCCTCTTAATGTTGCACATAATTAATCTAGAAATCCAGGTTCTCTCATCTTTTTGATATTCAATGTTGTTCCCTAAGGACTCTAGAGCCCGAGCAGGGTCTGGATGATCAGCAGGGTTTCCATTTGCCTCTACTCTATTCCTAGAATATAATTTATACGACAACTTCTTTCAATTTTTAATTGCAGATATAATAGTTGATTCCCTGGAACCTTCAGCAACTTAAGATTATAAAACAAGTGTGAGAGATTGAAAGGATGTTGAACATGTATCTCACTTCTGTAAAATCTATTGAAAAAGGTTTTGACAACTTTGACAAACTGCAAAAAAAATATTTGTTTCCTTCATCTCCAAAGCCAGTATATTCTACATTATGACCAAGCTTTGCAGTTGCAAACTCTCCAAAATTTTCTCTATTGGTTTCTGCGAAGACAAATCTGATGTCATCTTTATTTCTAAGAAAATATTCAGCTCCAAATCTGTTAACAATAACATAGCACAAGCTACTATGCAGACACTTAAATATTTTTCTCTGTATGAAGTCACATAGGATTTTAGCCAAGAAGAGAGAGCATGGACATCTTCCTTTACAGAAAACCTTCCTATCAAATCAGCTGCCCGGATGTCATCACGCAAGAGAAGAACATTGAATTCATATAAGGTAGCTTCATGTTAACCAGGATCTTTCTCTTAAGTCTATTTTTAATGATGCCAAAAACATATGTCGGGTTAGGAGGAAAACAACATGATTTTCTTCTATTCTTTGAAAAATGTTAAAGTGCAGGAAGATGTGAAAGTATTGATTCTGGATGATTCTCAGTGATGGAAAAACATAGAGTAGAGAAACACAAGTATGTCCTTTGTAGATACGAGAACACCTGGTATTCATATTATTTTACCTCAAACGACTTCTTCAATAGATGATCTGATCTGCTGATAATGAGTTTGAAACCCTGCAACTTAAACTTTGGCGATTAACAATCAAACCCTCAACACCTGTAATCTGATTTTATTAATGCTCAAATCTCAAACCCTTTGATCCCCTGAAACTTGGCACTAACGCTCAGTTGTTTGGTTTGTTTTGAGTATTATTGTGACATATGGACTCGATGCTTGCTCCTATCTTGTCAACCTGGCATGTGTATGATCATTTCTTTTCATTTATTTGATGAACAGAATCCCATATATATCGGGATTATAGGTGATCAACTTTAGATATGCCAACATACACATCATTAAATCAATGAGGTGTGAATGGCTATGAAACTTGGCAATTGCACTGGGCTGATGTTGGTTGGACTATTGTGATTTGAATAGAATCGATGAGATATGTAGGAGATTGACTTGGCGTTCAACCGATTAATGAATTGACATGAGAATCGGCTTATGGGACTTTCCAATCTTTTGGTAAAATCTATAAAACTCATAAGCTAGGTTAGGCTTAGGAATATGATTAGAGATTGACACTTGGGAAACATTAATCATTTCATTTTTAGGAATGCAAGTCAGAAGGCAGAGTCATAGGAGTCTCTGGGCAAAGTCAATCAATGGGAGCTTGTCAATACTATCTGGAGAATTCTTGAAATTATGACGCTGGTTAAATATCGTCCAAAGATGGAAAATCTAGCCTCAATTGGATGAAGGCGCTAAAAATTTCCAGTATATTTTGAGCGCTAATATCAAGTTTCAACTGGAATGGAGACCTCCCTGTGAGGTTTCCAAAAACCTAATAGTTCCATTCACCTTCACCATTGGGCAGGAGTCATCTGGCCTTACCATTGATCTCTTCAAACCTGTGACCTGCCTTGCTTATTCAAGAAACTGAAAACAATCTACTTGCTTGTATGAAGAGCTTATTTTTCTGCTAACTCCTATGCTAACCAATTGTATTACCTCTTATCAAGTGAATTCATGCTTCCAATGAAGCCATGTTAGAAACCGATTTACTGATCTTGTTCTTGATTTTGACCCCAAAAATAATAGAGAGTGTAACATGAAGAAATATGGTTGATGACAGAAAAAATATTCATCTCACAAAAATGTTTTGACATTCATACTACTCATATATTCAAAATAGTCAGCAACATGGTCATAAAAACCATAAAAGAATACCTCTTTCAGTTGTTGATCCAACTGCAGATTGAAGTGATGATGCTCGCTACCTTCACTAATCTCGATGTTGAATGTAGGTTGTTGGACATCTGCTAGAGAAACATGCATAGTTAACTTTTGATCTAAACTTTTATGCTCATCATCTTCCTCTTGAGATCTGCTGCAATTTCCCTTTTTTTGCAAATCTGAAAGTTGAGGATTGTTCTTCGTATTTGCAGTAGATTTGAAACTTTCATCTGCTGATATATCAATCTGTTGATCATGCTTTGGATTTTTGAATGGAAATATATGATCTTCATGACAACCCAAGACAGTGAATGCATTTGGTACAATGTCAAAAGCATCTATATAATGGTTAACATCCTGAAGATCATCAATATCTCGATCATAATGAGAGATGTCTTCTACTGAAGTAAAATCTTCATGAATGTTTAGTTCTTCATTCAATAAATTGAATTCATGACAACATTCAGGATATAGAAGATTAGCTGGAAAATTTTCTTTACAAAACACATGAAAAGAAGCATGAAAATCTGCCAAAGAGTTGATACTGGCAATAGGAAGAGACCGGTACCAATCACGAGCAATCCCCTCTAATGAAAAATAGAAGAGCCAGATCTGAACATCCTCATGCACAACTTGCAAGCAATGAATGCAATCATGAAAGTCCAACAAATGTTCAGCTGGTACTTCCCAATCTTCACCTCAAAATCTAGGAAGGCTATTTTCCCATTCATCTCTACTAGGCATTGGATTAGGGAAACCAACAATCTTTGAAAAATCACAGAATTTATACCTCTTAGATAAGATCTTGTTCATTTCGTACTAGTGGAGTTGCCAATAGATTTCAGAACAATGGAGTCGCCACTGGATTCGTCCTTCATGGAGTCGTCAGATAGATGATTACAACCAAATCATGTCCAAGCTTCGTCTATCATCAAAGTTGGATCTATGTCGTCTCCCAGGGAAGCTGAGCTTCAATATCCTCTCCCCAGCAATGACGCCAATTTGTTATCACCCCAGGAAACTCTCCTAGGCTATAAGTCAGAGATGCCTGGTAACTTAATCTTTTTGGAAATTATTTTCTCAATAATAGGTGTGAGGTTGGATCAAGATGACTAACTATATTAATGGATTGTCTCACAAGATTGTCTAATCTTATTCAATAGTGAAAGGCCTTCAAGAGCTAATATCAGATAGGAGTGTATCAAATAGAAGAGAAACTAATCAATTAACCAGAACATACATATATGAAATAATACATATGATGGGTCAAGAAACTAGTAAGGTTATTTATGATCCTTTGTTCACTAATCAAATGGTGAGATGATAGTCACCTATGGACTATGTAAATGCAGATAAAGAACATAGTTCAATTCATAAGAATAAAACTGAAAAGGAAAAGAAGATCTAACAATATCAATGAAAGAATCTCATAGGCTGAATATATTATAGAAAGAGTCTTTTCAGAATATACAATAAGTATAGTACTCAAAGTCGAACCATCAGCCTCAAGGACTAAATTTCCCCCCTTTTGTTCATCAAATTTTCTTGGATTTATAGCCTTTACAAACAGTTTCAAGATCCTCAAAAGACGGATTTGATAACCTCTTCTCCTATCTCAAATTTGAATTTGTGAGGTGGCTGGAAAAGATGGAAATTTATGGAAATATGCTTCTCAAAGATTTACCCATATCTCTCAAACAAAAAACATTGTGTAAAAACTAGAAGAGGATTTTGTATATTGATTTGTTTTGCGAAAAAAAATCTCTCAGTTTTTTGAGATTCGTTTTCAGTTTCCTTGGATCGACATTTCAAAAACATGTGTCAAACAAGGAAATTCTGAGATCCAAAAATTAGGGCTTAGAGATGAATTTGAATCTCCCAATATATGACACCTGTAGGAAAAATGAGAGAGGTTATTGTTCTTTTATGTGTTATTAACACAAACCTCCTCCTGTTTCTCAAAAAGATTCTTCAATCGTTCAGAATCATCATTTGAAAATGATGACTCAGTGCAGTAAAAACGCATAATTTCTGCACTTTCGGTGGCTTAGAAGCCCTTTTGGAAAGGCACTTAGCTACCGAAACCTAAGTTTTGAATTTTGTGAAGGGAAAACCAAATCAAATGTTTCCAAACTTTATTACAAACCGAAGGCTCTAAAAAATGAACCTTCAAAAATTTAGAAATGTATTTTTCAATGACTTCCTATCACATAAAATAAACAAATTTGACTGTGTTATTTAAGGAGATAACACATTGTAATCGCTAAAGAGATAGAAACGTATAAATATATATACTTAGCTATCATAGAGGGGTCGGTGGGGTTTTTTTTATTTGGTGTAGACCCCCGACCCTCGGGATGATATCCGCTCAGGATCATCCTAAATCTACCCTCCTAAGTCTAATTGACTCTTTGATTTTCCCCACAGGGAATCCTTCACACACACGACCGTGTATCCATAGGTCCTTATGAGTATGCCCCGTGTGATGAAACACAAAGTTGAAATAATATCTCAAATATTCTGACCACAATAAATTGATCGCGCCCTTTTCCAGATCGGTACTTCGAATTTTGCGACTTCACGATTTTTGTTGTCAGGTTTTCGGCTCTTCAACCCACCGAAACCCAAAATGCCGAAATGATGAAATCTTCGGTCGCATCCTCCTCCACAGTTGTATCACATTTCATGACTTCAAGAGTTCTGGAACAAAGAACCCTGACCTCTTGTCTTTTAAAATACTGAAATGCTGAACCCCGATGCGTTCAGCAAAAGACTGGCTTCCAACGGAACTTTTCGTTGATTTGGAGTTTCAGACTTTGCGACTTCACAAATCTTGATGAAAGGCTCCTGGCTCTTCAACCTCTAAAAAACTGAAATGGTCAATGGGTATTGACACTACCTGGCAATGAGTATGTGCCACCTGTCTTCTCAACTTTCCTCGATCTCTAGCGTGGATTCCTGGCACCTGTCACTCTTCCCGGCTTCCGGGACTTGAACCAGCCTTCGACTACCATTCCCCTACCACTTCGAAACCCTGAATTTCGAAATGGCTCCTTGTATGGAATCAATGGCTAATAGCCTCCCTTTAGATCCAACGACCCACGTTATTTTGGGATTTTGGGTACCATAGGTTCGAGACTCTCAATTCCAAACCACTGTCTCCTTGGGTTCCCAAACCCTGAAACACCGAAATGTCGAAACGCCACTTCAAAGTATTTTGCGTTTCGCAACTCTGGGGTTTTTCAATGCAAAGGCCCCTGGCTCCTTGTCATCAATATTTCCGGTATTTCGAATCCCAAATTACCGAAATCCCGAAATTCTTCACTTAGCAATTATTTTCGCGATTCTGGAGTTAGAGTGACCAAGGATTTTGGCTTACACTCCGGACGTACAAACTCCGAATCCCCGAAATGATCTGATGGCTCAAAAAAGATCACGATCAATGGTCCACATTGATTCCTGATACCAAATTGATGGGTTTGTCCTCCCCTATCCACCTTGCAACTTCTCTGGATCCTACGGTCCTCACGACTTCGCGATTTCTCCTCGGAGAATTCTAACCGTTTGTTTCCTCTTTGACAGCTTCTGCGAAATGAACCAGTGTTCCTCGTCTGAACTTGGCTTCTGTAAGGAGACTTCACTTTGTCTCCTTTTGAGTACTTTCAAAGGTGATGACCCACCAAATATTTCACTTACAACTAAAGTCTTGAAAATACTCCTGTGTGCACTCCTTGTGGCAAACTTTCAAATACTTCTAGGTATTTTATCTTTTGACTCTATGCAACCTCTACAACAACAGTCCTTCAATCTTTAACCTTAGTTGATAAATTATAAGGCTTCAACTAGCCTGTGCACACCTTGCATGGCTTATGTGCTCCACCTGCACTTCTATTGGAATGAGAACAACAGTATCTTTCCTGAGATTTCTGAGATAAAACTCAGAACCCTTGTCAATGCACACCTTGCGGACGTTTCACTACACTCCTTGCAGGAACTTCTCTCGCTCAGGAGGAGAAACAATTGAAACTCATTCTCTCTCTCTCATGGACTTCAAACATTCAACATGAAATCATACATACAGAGCATAGTCTCATAAAAAATACATAACAGAGAGAATAAAACAACCATAATCATACTATTCACCATGTATAAACATAAAACATCATAACACCATGAAATCTGATTCAAAGCTTCATATATTAATTCAAAGCTCCTATACATGGATTCTCCTTTTCAACTCTTTGCTACAACTCTCTTCTTCTATCCTCTGCTAATGATATAGCCACTACTATGATACAAAGGTGAGGGTGTCTATATCCATTTTCCCTCCTACTCTTCTAAACTATCCAATCTATTAATTCAAACCTACCTACTTTCATTAATTGGGCTTAAATGCCTTTTACATTGACAGATGAGAGAAAATAAATCACGATCCATTTACAATAGCCAGATANCTACTTACGATGCTCCTACATCATACTCCCTCGCTTGAACATTTTCATGAACTCCTTTTCATGAGCTCTTGCATGGTTTGTCCATGCTTTTAAATTTCTTCTTCATCTTCCCAACTGGCATCTTCAATTGGATGTCCTTTCCACTTGACCAAGTATTCAAAATTCTCTTTTCTCTTGGTCTTCTTGCTGACTCTCTTATCAATTATGCCTTCCATCTGTGGCTTTTTAGCTACATCCATTTGTTTTTTCCATTGAACTTCTTTCTGTTCCTCCTCTTATACTACTTCTTCAGCTATGTAAGGGTACAAATCCACAACATTGAATATCGGTGAAATTCCGATCCCATGGGGTAATTCAATCTCATATGTGTTTTCCCCAAATTTCCTTGTGACCTTGCACAGTCCAATATTTTTCATCTTTAGTTTGTTATATGTTCCCCTTGGGAACCTTTCCTTCCTCACATGTGCAAGAATTAGATCACCAACTTCAAATTGAAGTTCTCACCTGTGTTGATATGCTCTGTGCTTGTATTCTTGATTTGAATTCTGCAATCGTTCCTTAATTCGACTGTGAAGCTCCTTCATTGCTTCTACAAAATCCTCTGCACTAGCACTTCTGAATTCATTTTGTTCTGAATCTTTCAATTTAGAAACTCCCCTTGGCTGCATTCCATATACAATTTGGAATGGACTCTGCCCTGTGCTTCTGTTGAGTGAATCATTGTAAGAAAATTTCTCCTGTGGAAGAATGTGATCCCACTGGCTGTGGTGTTCAGTCACTAAGCTCCTCAAAAAGTCTCCCAAGATTTTTTTCATGACTTCTGTCTGCCCATCAATTTGAGGATGATATGCTAAGCTAAAAGACAAACTTTTCCCCAACTTCTTCCACAAAGTCCTCCAGAAATGTCCAACGAATTTGGTATCTCGATCAAAAACGATACTTCTTGGCATGTCGTGAAGTCTGACAACTTCTTTGAAAAACAGGTTCACAATATGAGTTGCGTCGCTGGTTTTTTGGCATGGTATGAAATGTGCCATTTTTTAAAATCTATAGACTACCACAAAGATCGAATTATATCCTCTTTGTGTTCTTGGCAGTCCCAATATAAAATCCATTCTCACTGCATCCCATGGCCTTTCTGGTATGGGTAATGGCTAGTATAACCCTGTGTTCTGCTTTTTCCATTTTCTGTGTTGACAAATTATGCACCTGTCCGCAAATTTCTTAACATTTGTCCTCGTCCTTGGCCAAAAATATGAGCCATTCAATTTTGAGAATGTCTTATCATGACCGAAGTGTCCAGCCAATCCTCCACTGTGTTTTTCTTTCAGCAAATTCTCCCTCATGGAGCATTTTGGAATACATAGTTGATTTCCCCTGAATAACAATCCATCTTGGATCATATATTCGGTCCATTGGTTTTTTTCCCTGAGAATTGGATTCTCAGATGCCTTATACGCTTCCTTAAAATTTGGGTCATTCCTATACATTTCTTTGAGGTTATCAAAACCCAAATTTTTTACTTTGAATTCCTGCATAAGCAAACATTTCCTGCTCAAAGCATCAACAACTTTGTTAGCAGCTCTAGAAATATGCTTAATTACAAAAGTAAAATTGTGCATGAATTCAACCCATTTAACATGTTTTTGGTTCAACTTCTCCTGTTGAGTCACGAATTGTAAAGAATGATTATCACTGTACAAAACAAACTCTTTAGGAACCAAATAATGTCTCCATTTCTTCAGTGCTTGTATGACTGCATAAAATTCTTTGTCATATGTTGAGTACTTAATTTTTGCTTCATTCAGTTTTTCACTAAAGTATGCGATCGACCTGTCATCTTGGCTCAAGACCGCTCCAATTGAAAATCCATTCACATCACACTTGACCTGGAATGTCTTGCTAAAGTTTGGAAAAACCAGGATTGGTTGCTCCGTGATCTTCTTCTTCAGTAGATTGAAACTCTTCTCTACTTCTTATGTCCAGTGAAAATATTTGTGTCTTTTCTTCACCGTATCCATCATTGGTGCTCTGATTCCACTGAAGTTTCGAATGAATTTCCTGTAGAAACTTGCCAAACCATGTAAGCTTCGAACTTCAAACACATTTTTTGGCGATGGCCAATTCTTAATCACATTTACCTTTTCTGGATCCATTTTCAACTCATTTGCAGAGATAACAAAACCCAAATAAATGAGTTATGTCCTCATAACTGATGATTTCTTCATATTTATCAGCAATTTCTCTTGTTGTAATCTTCTCATCACTATAGCTAAATGTTTTAAGTGCTTTTCTTTTGTCTTACTAAAAATTAATATATCATCAAGATATACAATGACGAATTTCCCTATGAAATCCTTCAGGACTTCGTTCATCAATCTCATGAAAGTACTGGGTGAATTTGTTAAGCCAAATGGAATGACAAGCCATTGATACAACCCCTCATTCGTCTTGAATTTTGTCTTCCATTCATCACCTTCTCTCATGCGAATCTAATGATATCCGCTTTTCAAATCAATCTTTGAAAAAAATCTTGCTCCACTCAAGCAATCCATCAAGTCGTCCATCCTTGGCAATGTAAACCTATATCTGTTAGTAATCTTATTGATTTCCCTTGAGTTTGTACACATCCTCCAGCCTCCATCTTTCTTTGGGCTGAGCATTGTTGGAACAACGCATGGACTCAAGCTTTCTCTAATCAATCCTTTGTTCGTTAAGTCCTGGACCTATCTCTTAACTTCTTCATTTTCCTACAACGTCAACCTGTACATTGCTTTGTTTGGTAAACTGGCTCCAGGTATAATATCAATTTGATGGCTTATACTCTTGATCAGTGGCAACGAACAAGGTAGTTCGTCCACTACTATATCAGTGAACTCTCCCAACAATTTCTAGATTTCTTCTGGTAAATCATCTATCCTCGTACTAGTCAAAACATTTATGGGCTTCCTGACCACAATAAATTGTGTGTCTTCCTTCTTCTTAACCTCTTTAAGAAGTTCCTTCCCACTCATGAGAAGTACAGTGTTTCTCATTTCTGGTTTCACTTCTTTATCCTTAATCGACAACAACATGTGAGTCCTACAATTTTTCTCCAGGGTGTACGTGTTCTTTCTCCCATCATGAATCACCTTCCTGTCACATTGCCATGGTATACCCAGCAATATATGATAAACATCCATGGGAATGACATCACATAATATTCCATCCTTATATCCTCCTATTTTAAATTCAACTAAACATTGTTTAGTGGCATTTACCTGATGTCCTTTTTGTAGCCACGAAACTTTGTATGGGCTTGGATGTACGATAGTCTCCAGCTCCATCTTTTCTACCATCTCTGTAGATACAAGATTGTTTTTGCTATCGTTGTCCACTATGACTTTGCATACTCTGTCTTTGGTTTTGCAAGCAGTCCGAAATAGACTATTTCTTTGGGCTGGGTTCTCTGCCTCCTTCTCTAGCTTCAAGAGAACTTTCCTCATCATTAAGGATCTTTCACCCTCAGCATCTTCTGCCTCAACGTTCTGTCCTTGTGCTTCGGAAATGTGAGTTTCACTGCCCTCTTTCTTTTTATCCGGACACTCATAATATTTATGTCTAATATTTCCATAGACAAAGCATTTTAATTCATCGCCTCTACCTCTTCCTCTTCCTCTGGCTCGAGGAAAAGTGTTTCTATCAGCATATTTCCCTCTATGTGAACTTCCACCTCTCTCAAGTTGAGTTTGAGGTTTCTTCCCTTCTTCTTTAGGTTTATGAGTTCTGTATTGGGCAATTGTTTTTCCTCTGGCCTGACTTCTGCCTTGGCCTCTTTGACCTTTCTTCCTTCTCAGCTTCTCTTCAGCTTTCAGAGCCATCTAATAAGCATCTTCCACATTCTGAAGGGTCATCAACCTCATCTCATATTGAATGTCATATCGCAGACCATTCATGTATCTGGAAATATTTTCATCATCGCTTTCCCGATGACCTGCTCTGATGTTTATCTTCTAGAAATATTCAGTGTATTCTTTCACTGACATCGGCTTCTTTCTCAAATTCTGCATCCTCCGAAACATAGTGATTTGATAATCCTTGGGTATAAATTTGGCCTTCATCCTCGAAACCATTCTATCCCATCTCTTGATTTTATGCTTGCCTTTGCAGCGTCTTTCAACCTACAGTTCATCCCACCACAATGTTGCATTCCCTTTAAGTCTGGTAATGACATCTTTGACTTTCTTGTCTTCCTTGACATCTTCATTGTCGAAATATTTATCCAGAGCTCTAATCCAATGTAGAATCTGTTCAACATCTAAGTGTCTCTCATACATGGGAATCTCCATCTTTGCTCTGGCACCTATCCTTGCAACAGCCCTGAATAGGTGTTCATCCATAGCATCCTCGACTGCAACTTCTTCTCCTTCATTTCCAGCTTCATTTTGACTTTCAGCTTCATTGATATCCCCAACGTCAATTGTGCACCTCTGTGTTGTCTCCATGGCATCAACCTGCCATGTAACTCACGCATTTCTCTTTCCATGGGTGGATCAGGCATTCATCTGTCTCTTCTCCTTGGTGACATGGCTGTAAAATGCTCCTCTTTTCTATGCTACGGAAAGAAAATAGTTTGTTATGTGCTCTGATACCACTTGATGCGTATCAGAGCACTCTTCTTCCTCCTGCTTCCTCCGTCTGCAATATACAAACATATTCAAGCTCTGATACCACTTGGTGCATATCAGACTACTCCTTTTTCTCTATCTCCTTCTGCCTGAAATGTACAGACACAATTAGGCTATGATACCACTTGGTGCAGATCCCCAACCCTCGGGCCGATATCCGCTTAGGATCATCCTAAATCTTCCCTCATGAGTCTAATTGACTCTTTGATTTTCCCCACAGGGAATCCTTCACACACACGATGGTGTATCCACAGTTCCTTATGAGTATGCCCCATGTGATCAAACACAAAGCGTCACTCAAATCTCTTGACCAAAATAAATTGATCGCGCCCTTTTCCAAATCGGGACTTTGGATTTTACGAATTTGTGATTTTTGTTGTCGAGTTTTCGGCTCTTCCACCCACCTAAACCTGAAATGCTGAAATCTTCGGTCGCATCCTCCTCCACAGCTGTATCGCGTTTTGTGACTTCGAGAGTTCCAGAACAAAGAACCCCGATATCTTGTCTTCAAAAATACTGAAATGTTGAACCCCGATGCATTCAGCAAAAGACTGACTTCCAACGAAACTTTTCGCTGATTTGGAGTTTCGGACTTCACGACTTCGCAAATCCTGATGCAAAGCTCCTGGCTCTTCAACCTCCAAAACCCCGAAATGGTCAATGGGTATTGAAACTACCTAGAAATGAGTACGTGCCACTTGTCTTCTCAACTGTCCTTGGTCTTTGGCATGGATTCCTGCCACCTGTCACTCTTCCCAGCTTTTGGGACTTGAACCAGCCTTCGAATACCGTCCCCCTACCATTTAGAAACCTCGAATTCTGAAATGGCACCTTCTACAGAATCAATGACTGATAGCCTCCCTTTAGATCCAATGGCCCACATTATTTTGGGCTTCCGGGTACCAAAGGTTCGAGACTCTCGATTCCAAACCACTGTCTCCTCGGGTTCCCGAACCCTGAAACACCGAAATGCTGAAACGCCACTTCACAGTATTTCGCATTTTGCAACTCTGGAGTTTTTCAATGAAAAGGCCCCTAGCTCCTTGTCATCAGGATTTGCAATATTTCAAATCCAAAATTACCGAAATCCCAAAATTCTTCACTTAACAATTCTTTTCGCAATTCAGGAGTTAGAGTGACCAAGGATTTTGGCTTACACTCTGGACTTACAAACTTCGAATCCACGAAATGATCTGATGGCTCAAAACAAATCAAGATCAATTGTCCACAATGATTCCTGATACCAAACTGATGGTTTTGTCCTCCCCTATCCACCTTGAAACTTCTCTGGATCCTACAGTCCTCGTGACTTCACAAGTTCTCCTCGGAGAATTCTGACCGTTTGTTTCCTCCTTGACAGCTTGTGCGAAATGAACTAGTGTTCTACGTCTGAACTTGGCTTCTGCAAGGCAAATTCGCTCCATCTCCCTTTGAGTACTTTCAAAGGTGCTGACCCTCCTGAGATTTCACTTGAAACTCAAGTCTCGAAAGGACTCCTGTGCACACTCCTTGCGGTAGACTTTCAAATACTTCTAGGTACTTGATCTTTCGACTTTGTGTAACCTCTGCAACAACAGTCCTTCAATCTTTAACCTTAGTTGATAAATTCTAAGGCTTCAACTAGTCTACGCACACATTTCACGACTTCTTTGCTCCACCTGCACTTATGTTGGAATGAGAACAACGGTATCTCTCCTGAGCTTTCTGAGATAAAACTCAGAACCCTTGTCAATGCACACCTTGTGGACATTTCACTGCACTCCTTGCAGGAACTTCTCTCACTCAGGAGGAGAAACAATTGAAACTCATTCTCTCTCTCTCATGGACTTCAAACATTCAACATGAAATCATACATGCAAAGCATAGTCTCATAAAAAATGAATAACAGAGAGAATAAAACAACCATAAGCATACCATTCACCATGTATAAACAGAAAACATCATAACACCATGAAATTTGATTCAAAGCTCTTGTACATGGATTCTCCTTTTCAACTCCCTGCTACAACTCTCTTCTTCTATCCTCTGTGAATGATACAACCACTATTATGATACAAAGGCGAGGGTGTCTATATTTGTTTTCCCTCCTACTCTTCTAAACTGTCTAATCTATTAATTCAAACCTACCTACTTTCATTAACTAGGCTTAAATGCCTTTTACATTGACAGATGAGAGAAAAATGCTCACGATCTGTTTAGAACAACCAGATATAAATGCAAGTACACTTATAGCTACTACATTAATATCTACGTCTTAATACTTCAAAAATATTTCAAATCGTGCAAAACATATGCTACGCTTTTCCCAGTTGTCTTCCACCTTCATGCTCGCTTGGTTGGTCGCTTACGATGCTCCTACATCATTATTGTTCATAGGTTATAGAGATAATTCGATATTGTAGCAAACTGATATGTAATGTTTTGTTGTATGATCTATTTTGTATAAGTTGTTGAGATGAAGAAGAGGAAAGAGGGTAGATCTTGAGGGTTAGATCACAGGCTGGGAATCCTGGTGCAATCTATTCTACCTCATATAGATCTTACCCAACGGGGAAGAGTTGTAAGCGTGTGACGCATAGTGACAAAACAACTATAATAAAAGAGTTGAGAGGAAAATATTTGTGGACATAGCCCAAGAGGGGTGAACCACAGTAACATCAGTGTTGTGTGATGAATGCATGCATGTATTTATCATCTTTTCAGTAGTTATATGTTATGCTTAATAAATAAGTTGTTATATTTCCTACGTATTCGTAAATGATAGTATATTGCAGTTATAGTTATAATAATGGTTCAATATGCATTCTTCGTATCTCACACTCAATCCTAGGTTGTAAACACATGATTCTTACAGCCACCCATTAAAGCTATCTTGGGTGAGACTGCACAACACATCTTGTGTGTTGTGTTGCCTTCTGGTTTACCAGGAGGACCGATAGTTTTAGAGGATTTGTTGGAAACCTGAATAGAAATGAACCATGGATCAACAAAATCAGACAATATAGAAGAAGAGTAACTAACAAATGGTTATGTTTTCGTTGGTAGGAATAGGAGAGGGTTGAGTAGATGAGATAGGTTGAGCAAGAAAAGAGTGAAGAAAAGAAGAAAGCAATGAGACATTAAAAGGGGATGTTGAGACAGTGGAATCCCATAAAAGTAGAGATCGAACGTTGGTTAAGAACAAAAGAGCTAGAGTTTGCACAAAAAGACAATAGAAACCCTAGAGTAACACCCCACAAGTATCTTGAGAAATATGTGCTTATTGACTTGCATGAAGTCTTTTTCTGAGATTTTCCACACTTATTGCAGGAGTGGATACTAAGGTTGAAGGATAACCATGCAACGAACCAGATTCGATAGCTAGAGTGGACCCTAGTACAGATTGAACAGTTACAATAGGTGAACAACAAGTTCACCCGTGTAGTAGACTTTTGGCTTGACAATATTGTGGCAGGGTTTATAACAGAGTTTGAAGTAGACATAGTGAATTTGTATAGCACAATGGAGAAAGAATTTATACGTGGACCTTGACGAAGGTACATTTGATCGTTATATACGTCCATTAAGATATTGTTGTATAATAAAGGAGTATTGACAATGGAGTCAGACAACTAAACTTCTCTCGTGCATGGGGGAAGGGGGGAAGCACTAACAGAAAGAGGAGAAATGGAAGGAGGAAAGGATAAGGGAAATAAGAAGGAACCTTTGGACCCGATCATGATGGACGACGTCAAGATCAAGTAGATCATGGAGACAACTGGAGAGACATGTAGCGAAGTACCCTACCAATACAAGGTGAATACCAAGAAGAGAGACATAGACACAAGGGAATGCTTAGTGAGTGATGAGGAAGAGGTAGAGGATCTTCAGGTTGTGGATCAGATTGAGGAAATTTTGTGCACAACATATGAGAGGAAGACAAGAGGTCCAAGAATGGGAAGAGAAGGAAACAATCGTATCCATATTAATGTCAGTGTGGAACCCATAAACTCATGTGAGACTATTACACCAAAGAGAATACCACTGTTTAGACAACCAAAGTTTAGAAGTAGTCAGACAGTAGGAAGTACATCTACACAAGGAACAACAACTGGAGGAGCCAGTTTAAGTATCACTAGTCAAGTATCTACACCGTGTGGAGGAAGTAGTTCAATGTTCAGAATGGCAGGACGTGATCCCACCATCAGGTTACCAGAATTTCGAGGAGAAGTAACAAAAGACCCTGAGAAACACTTGTGCATTTGTGAAAATATATGGGAATTAAAGAAGATCACTGATGAAGATACCAAACTTGTGCAACTAGCTATTATGCTAAGAGATCGCGCACTATACTGGTACATGATTTTAGATGCAAATAGTGCCCCTGGGATAACAAGGAAACTGAACGACATTAAGAAGTTACTGATAAATGAGTTTCAGAAGTCGAGCTCAAAGGATCAATACATGAATGAGATGATCGAAATAAGACAGAAACCAGGAGAGTCTGTATGGGATATTGATCAAAGATTCAAGCAACTGAAGGGAAAGTTAAAATATCTCATAATCGAGATGCATCATCGACACCTGTTTGTCAACTCATTGCTCCCACACTTAAAATACACTTTGCGACAATATAAGTTCTAGAAACAAGCAAAGGATCTGTAGGAATCCTTGCAACTAGAAGAGAACTAGTACCAATAGATAGACCCGGCCATCGAAGAACTAAAGGAGGATCTAAAGAACTTAACATTTTAGTTAAATCAGAATAAGAAAAAGGACAAACGGGAAGTTGTTTGGTGTACCACATGCAAGACAGAAGGACACCACAAGAACGAATGT